>PVIR01008019.1:0-58394 GCA_004026965.1 Petromus typicus
TCTTCCTCTTTATATGGTGCAGGCAGATGTACATAAAAACAGAAGTTTAGGAAGCACATGTTAATGTCACAGAAAGATTTTTAAAGTAAACAGTGAGCTGTTGTTGGAATGCTCATCACTGTTACCAATGGCATTGTATATTACTTGGTATTAACTTGATCAAATGTGTGTTTATTACATATTTAACTAAATTTAATTATGTCTAAAGTAACTACACACTTTCTTGCTCCTATAGTCAGGATATGTAGAGGTAAGTAAATATAGAAATTATTGGGCTGGGGATTTAACTCAGCGGTTCTCTTGCAAGGTCCTGGGTTCGATCCCCGGTAACCACATATAACAATATGGGACATGGTGACTCAAGCCCACCAGCAGTCAGTGCCACATACCACAGTGCCAGGCTTGGTGGCTCACACCTGTAATCCCAGCACTCAGGAGGCAGAGGCAGGAGGATTGCTGAGTTTGAGGCTGAGCTCAGGGGCAGCTAGTTCAGGATAGTCCTGAACTCCAAAGTGAGACCTTGTCTCAATAAATAAATAAATAAATAAATAAATAAAATAATTTAAATTTTTTTAAAAATAAATTGTTTAGAAGAAGCAGCAAGACTTAATCTTTGAATGTACCTGTGGTTTGTGAGCTGCCTGACAAACCTTTTAACACTATATTTTAAGGACAATTTTTTTTTTTGCAGCATGATAACAAAGAAGTAAATTTACATTTGCAAACTTCTTTCTGTGTTGTTCAATATTTATATGTAATTGATTATATCATTTTAGCTTATCCTGACTTTGATATTCTACTAATAACAGCATTAGTTCCTTTTCCATGTGCTATCAGGATGCTTTTCCTCTTGCAGAGCTGAAATTCTGCATCCATTCAGTATGAACTCTCTCCTTCCCCTCTCTGCAACCAATATGCTATTCTTTTCTCTTAATGCGACCCCTCCCTGTAGATCCTAACTATAAGGGGGACCCTGTGGCCCTTGTGACCGCCTTAGTCCCTGTAGAGTAATGCTCTCACGGTTCATCCGTGCTGCCGCAAGTGTGCAGGCTCCCTTCCTCCTTAAGGCCCAGCGTATCCATCATGCGCACACCGCACACTTTGTTTATCTGCTCACCTGTCATGGATTCTTGGCTTGTCGCTCCTCAGCTAAAGTGAACACTGTTGGTATGAGCAGGGATACCTCTGCTACTCTCTGCTTTCAGTGCTTCTGCGTATACACCCAGAGAAAGGTTTTCTGAATCGTGGTTCACATTTGTTTCAAACAGACTAAAAACGAGACCTGTCGACGGAGCACATAGTATCAATAATATTCTTCACTTCAGTGTCCTAATTATTCATTAATAAACCTCATTTTTTTTCACTCCTAAATTACAGAAACGTTTTGAGGAAGAAAGGGAACACCTCTCCCTATAATCACTGGTAGAGAACTAAAAATAATAATCTAGGTCAAAGGAAAGAAAGTTTTGGTTTTGGTTTTATTTTGGTTTTGGTTGTCTTCAGAGCGACTGGTAAGGGCGCTTCTACACAAATGGGGGAATAAACATGACGCGGTATGTTCTCAGCAACCGGGGTATTATGCAGGGCGAAATCAGGATAAAGCACAGTACACGGCATGATTGAAAAATATGGAGAATGGTTAAGTTTTTAAAATGTTATTGCCTTAATCCGCTCACACCCCTCGCGCTTTGCACGGAGCGCACGTACCCGTCGTTCTTGCCCCTTTGTGGAGCCGCTCTGGAGTCCTCCTCCGTGAGGGCGCAGCTGTCCTGTGTGGCCTCCTCAGTTCCGATCGGTCCAGAATGTCGACCTTGCGTGGTGGGTGGTGGATTGGACTTGGAGGGAAAACTGGACGCCACGGGGCTCCGGCGCTGGTGGACGGCGTGGATTCGGACGTGACCGCGTGTTTTCAGGGACTGCCTTGCTGCTGGAAGGCGGTGGCTGCGTGCTCACTGGACTTGGGGTCTCACCTGGTGAACGTGCAGAGGGGGCTCCAGAGCTGCTTCAGGAAGTGGCAAGGATGGGGGACACGTGCGTTCAAGGTGGAGGGCGGCGTTCTGAGGTGGATTGATGACAGTGTGCCTCTGACTGGGATGATTTTTAAATTTAAACACTAACCGTATATTTTGATTACTTCTTGTATACTTTCACCTTCAAAATAAGAATGAAATCACAGCACAAGGTTAAACTGTGATAGGATTAACCAACCAGCTGTGACCACCGGGCCAATCTTAGGGCACTGCGTCTTGGTTCTGTACTTTGTTGGTTTGGCTCTCTGAAGCTATGCTCATTGTAGTGGATAAAAGGATAAGAGGTAGGCTGGCCTGGAAGAAATGGGAAGAGTGGAATTTACCTTTGCTAATGAGGCCATGTGTAAATTCTGTGGGCTTAGAAATGCTTTACGAATGTGCCCCGGGTTTTAAATGTATGAAGTAGGACAGTGTAGTCGCTTGTTTGTACTTTGGAGCACCTCCCTTCCCAGACAGAGGACTGTGGGGCTCGTGTGGCCTCCTCAGGCTGGCTGCCCGGGAAGGCAGGGCTGCACCATCTGCAGCTTCTTCGGGCCAGTTTTCCCCCAGTGCAGTCCACTGCCTCCTCAAGATCTAGCCAGCGGCTTCATGAAGGCTTCCCCGCCGCTGCCCTCTCCCTGTCCACCCACTGGAGGCAGTTTTCTTCCTCTGGCCCTACTACGGTTTCCCCAGACTCACTGTGACAATCGCTCTTCCCTTGTACGCGGCCATGTGTGTATTCTCCCCTGTTCTCTGCAGGCCCTGCCTCCACTTTGTCCTTGTCCCCTAGATCCCGGGCCAAAGCCCCTCTTGTGGACGCTTCAGGGTGTGATGCCCAACATCACTCTGTCCCACCCTGGCCTTTACCTCTGGCCGTTTGCAACAAGGTCAGCCGACAAAATACAGAGAGCAGCCTAGGATTGTGGCTTTGCTATGACTGAAGAGGAATTAGACTAGAATTTTTGTTTATGTGTGTATAAAACTCTCATAGAGTACTAACTAAAATTTAAGCCAGCTATCCACAACAGCGTACCTGCTTGGTAAAATAACATAAACCTAAAGTAAATAATAGGATACTTGATAACCAAAGTCGGTATTCAATAAAGGAAAGCATTTACAAGACAAGGCTTACTTTGATCCTTCTGCGTCTCTATCAGTAATTTCTAATCATTCTAGGAAATAAAAGAGTAGATATATTTCAGTGCACTAAATTCCAATATCCATATAACGGAGTAAATGACGCTTTCCCAGTTGCGGAGGCGGCAGGTTTGGTGGTTTACGTGACCAGTGCGCGGCCCTCCCTGGAAGGCTGCAGCGAGTCTCCCCCTGTGCTCACTGCGGCTGTGGGACTCACCCCCCAAACACAGCCAGAACTTCACAAAGAGCCTGGCACGCGATTTGAAAACTCTTTGCTTGATGGAGGATGGAGTATTTTAGCAGAACATGTCAAGCAAAAAGAAAGTTACACAATTCGGCATTTACAAAGTTATATATTCCCCTCCACACACACACACAGCTGGTCTTGTTACTCTCTCCACCACTCGACGCTCCAAATTTTCTTTCTGTCTTTGCAGAAAATTAAAATAATAAAATTCGGCTCCATAGTTAGGATAAATTATTCCAGATACCTTTTATTTACTTTTCTCTCAAATATGTGTGATAGAGAACATAGATTAAAATAATTAAAATGTGTTCCCACCACGCTGCGAGAGCCCAGGCAGACAAGTGTTCTACCATCATTCTCCACTAGGTGGCAGCACCGCTCTGTTTCCTCCTCGGTTCTGATTCAGCTCGTCTTCCAGCCTCCTTAATGCTGGGTTCTATAGTACTGTACCTCGGGTACACTTGATGTATTTTTGTTTGTTTATTCTGCTCTGAAATTTTTGACGAGACTCAACCAAAGGGATTGTTATTATATTGACCTTCTAATTGCTTAGAATTTCAGTTTCAAAAATAATTCCAGGTACTGTACTATGAATTTAAGACATTACAAATAGAAGGGGTTTTTTAAATACACTCTTTTATAAGTTCAGTATTAATTGTAAAAGAATAAATGGTATGAAAAATAATTTAAAACTAAATTCTTACATAATAGAAATAAATTTAAAGTAGAAGTGGAATTTTCCAAAGCAATTAAAGATAAACTTTCACCAGTTTTGTTAACCTAGGATTAGATTTGGAAGTTGATAGATAATCCTCCTGAAGTCTTGTGTTGAGATACATTTGTCTTGCTTCATGAAATAACATTTTAAATATATGTGAAAAATTCCTATAGATTTCAAAATAAAGGTGATACTATTGTATTTTCACTTGCTTTAATAGTCTATATGTGAAACAACCTCTAAGTATTTAAGTACTTATTCTGTACCCACTATTAAAGTTATCCTTAGTTTGTAACTTAGTTCTTGAAATAAAAACGAATTTTCAGTGATTAGCAGTTTATACTTAGTTACTAACGACGAGAACGTAAAATTAGTTTGTGGACAAAAGTATGGTTATATTTAAGCGTGTGTTTCCTAGACTGTATAGGAAAACACAACAAAAACATCCCAAGCTGCAAGCAAATCTCCACACATTATCAAAATTCAGATGGATCTAGTAAAAGTTTTTATGTAAAGGGTGGGACCTATATGATTTAAGGTTTCTATCAAAATTATATAAACATCTGAATTTATTTCCTGTGATTATCTTAATAACATAAGCTAAAACAACAGGCATAGTGCTGTTGCTTCAGTCATTCCCAATTTTCTGTGTCGAATATACAGTAAAAGTATTGTCTGTACAATTCAGTGCAGCATATTTGAAAAGGATGAAAGCCATAAAATGTTGATTGTTTAAACTAGCTATTTTGGCTAATAGGAAGCTTGATTTGTAAGTGTGAAGTAGTATTTTTTCTTTGTTTTAAGGTACATTGCAGGGTAGACCGCTGCTCTCACTGATCACACACGTATTTCCTACAGGAAAGACTTCTCTATGTTCCCAGAGTTTGATCTGACACTACATGGTGTCAGCATTTTGAGTAAATTTGGATTATTTCAATCTCAGGAAACTTTCTGAACCTTTGTAGAACAAATACATACTACATAATTCTATTACTTCCTATCTTGTTTGCTTCTTTTAATTTGTAAAAGTATTTTTGTGTTTAAGAGGGAAAAAAAAAAAAAGGAGAGCTATGAAGTGCTGTTTAATCTGAAACAGAGGTTTTTAAGTTCGGTCTCAGAAGCAAGATCAAATGACCTATCCAGTCTTTCTCTATGTGTAACTCCTTCACAGTACTTTTCTCGAGTTTCGCAGATCAGCCCAAGTCCTGGTTGGAATACTGCATTCTGCACTTTGTCCTTTTTCAATATCAGACAATCATAGCATGGTCAGGGTCCTATCCAACTTCAAAGATGGTCATCTGTAAGTCTGAATTTCTTTGTTGTTATGGAGTTCAATAAAGAGATTTGAGTGTTGAATTCAACCCAGACCACAGAATGATTAAATTTGTTGTTTTTGATATGTTGCATGGTAAGATATTGTGTAATCTACTTGCTTGCAACTTTGTGAGTTATTTTCTTTTTTTAAAAAAAAAGTCCAGGCTATTAATTATATATGGCAATTAAAGGAAAGTACACGGAACATCCTGGCAACACATCGGATTTTTTTTTTCTGTGTTTGATTTAGATGTCTGTAAAAGGACACCACTCATGCCTTTTGAGTTAAAATGCTGTCATTTCCACCATAAACTCCTATTTTTAGGAGTTTTAGTTTATAACTCAACCGTTTAAAAAAAAAAAGCTCAACCTACACATAGAATAGTAAATTTCTTTTTTTAATCCTTAGAGAAAATTTTACTAACAACTTGTAGTTTCATTCCATTTAATCTGGAAGAAAACAATGAAAATGTCAGTGGTCTCTAACACATTTTTCTTCTTTCTAAGCTAACTTAGTTATGTGGAAAGCTGATATTTTAATGTATCGATTTATGTAAGTACTGCACGCTAACCGATTGCACGACTGGAGGTCCTTTACTGTATTGATTTAAAGAGACTGCTGGTCGCAAGCTTCATAAATTGAACGAATTCAAGTATAACAATGAAACACTGGCGATACATAATTTAGAATCTACACTTTTACATTTCTAGTTAGATTCCTATTCTGCAGAACTGTGGGAAACTGGGGTTGCACATAGCTGTGGTGATTTTTAACATCTACTTTGGTACATTCTGCAGGCAGCTCAGGGAGACCGAGGTCTCTTCAGAAAGTGTGAGGGGACAGAGAATGCTGAATATATCAGACATGCAAGAAATTAGTTAGAAGCTAGTCTCTTTTCTTAAAGTTCACATTTTTGGTGACAAAAGCTTTGCATCTTTTTCTGTTTGCTCATGTCAAAGTGTATTGATTAGGTCTAAATAGTGTCAATATTTTAAAGTGTCATGTGTCTTCTGAATATTTTCTTTCCATAAGCTTAATAAACTTAAATAAAACTGTGCGTGCAATTTACTTGTATGTATATGAACATTGAATAATTTCCTTCTCAAAGAAATCATTGGTCTTTCTGCTATTAAACAAAACAAAACAAAACAAAACAAAACAAAACAAAACCTTTCTTCGTCTAGGACAACAAAAGACCAGATTATCATGAGGTGTGAGAAATGCAGAGTGCTGAGCTCTGCAGAGTTGACAAAGCTGCAGGTAACGTGGTGCTGTTCTGTCAGAGAGGTTTAGGTGGACAGCAAGATTATGGTTCAGTGTGGCAGGGTTGTACAGCATGCATCCTTGACAGAGCCACAACACAAATGCTGCTTCCACTAGCAGTGCACAGGAGTATATTCGGTCACACTGCTGTCAAACTCCTCATGAAGAAAAATGTGCATGTTGGAGAACTCATATTTACATTTTTTTACCCCTCTGGTTCTAACTTATTTGATTAGAGGAAAATGAACTGGTGTGCCCCCACATTTTTAAAACAGAGAGAAACAGCTTTCCTATGTCATTTTTGTGAATGAATCTGGCTGCAAATTTATATTTACTGGGAAACACAAAATCTGCACTGAAATCTCACTTCTAAGCAAAGTGGTTGTGTGAAGTTCAACAGCTCAAAGTATGTCTGAGGAGACTTATTTCAATTATAAACAGAATCACAATTGAACTGACACATTGTTTTAATGTAACTGAAGTACAGTTTGTTTCACCATTTGGTTCAGCTTCCATAAATCTTTTCAGAAATACAAAATATAATGAACAAGCGTGAGCATGAGGGAGTGAAAATATATCACAGGTTATTCTTTTTCAGTGATTCAATGAGAATAATGGATTTCTGAAATGATTTTGTCAAAAATGTGTTTTATTCATCATATATATTTATATTTGTACTTTAAATTGACTGTTTTTTATCAAATGTGTCTAAAAATTTTAAAGATGAGCAAGTCTTCTTTGTGGTTAATCCTGTGCGGTAATTAAATGAATAAAGTAACCAGATGTGATCTCAATAGTCAAATTAGATGTTTTTGTGCAGTTATCCAATTGATTGGCCATCATTTTTTTATGTATTGAAAAATTAAAATCAGTCCAGCAGAAGAAAGCCTGTTTGATTTTGTCTATAGACTGAGCTTAACACAAGCAGATTTCTAGAGAGGATAGATAGGTCAGGCTCCCAAGTCTGCTGTTGTTCCTGATGTACCAGAGTCTGATAGTCTTGGGCAGGGATTTGCTCCAATATACAGTGCAGGTGGGCTTTCCACAGGCTTTTCGGTGTCAAGCTGTAGCAAATAAATCCCACTGAGTCACAGTGCTACATTGGTAGATTCCTTTGGGATCTTGGTTACATCTTGGGCACAGTCTGCTCTGTCTCTGAGGGAAATGACTTGTTCCCCTGCATGAGTCTGCTCAAGTTAAAATCAAAGTGTGGCCACAGGAAGACTTCACTAAGAAAGGTGAAATTACAGTACGTGTCTGTATATGGCTTTCCCAGCATGCTTTCAGAAGGTGTACCTGAGAAAATAATCTAAATCAAGTATAAAAGTGCATACCTTTCAAGTGACATTGTTGCATTTTTCTGAGCACCCAAAGGAAAAACTGCCAAATATCGGTTTCCATTATAACAAAAATTATAAGGTGCTTCTCTTTCCATAAAATATCTGAAGTAATATATCTGAAAGACAAATGCATTTAGTCAATATACACTTGTTAAGTATGTATTTTGTTACTTTATATCTAGCTATCTATTAGACAATCATTAATACACACACACACACACACACACACACACACACACAGTGGAAACTAACCTTTTCCTCTGTGACGTGAATGTTTCAACAGCTCCCATTTCTTGCCACATGGCCTTTATACTTTCTGTGCCCTCTGCCTCGATTGCTCTTTTGGCTCTGTGCCTGGAAAAATTCTTTTTCTATTTGTATATGAACTATTCTGTCTATGAGTCCCCATTCTGCGCTGGCACTCCATACTACCTTTATTGTTTATTTCCTTCACAATCCAAAATTATGCTGCTATGTTTCACTTTATTGTTTCCTACTTTTCTACAGTTACATTTTCTTCATTTTGAGCAAAGCTAGGCACACAGTAGGTTTTGAAAAAGTCAGATGAGTGAGTGCTGCTCTTTGACATGTACACGTCACACGCTTTTTGATGGTAAGCAGCAATGGAAATGAGTGTCATTCTCTACTCTACTGTCCCAACAAGTCTGTTCCAGCTCCTGAGTTTTGACTGTAGCCAAGCAGAAGTGTTTTCATTTTCCCTTTGTTATATCTGTATAGGGATTCCTAGTTCCGACTGGTGTCCTTTGAAGCAAGAAGTCCCTCCAGGGGAAACTCATTTGCTCCTAATCAACTCAAGCAAGAAGAGCACTGCCGGGAGCTGCTCATTGTCAGCATTATTTCTAGGAGCCTGAGACACCACGGAAAATTTTAGGCCAACGTGCCTTCAGCATCACTGTGACTCAGTTAAACACAACAGTTGCGTCAACAAGCCATAGGTTTGGTTGAGCAACAGGCCTTCAGTCCACAGCCAAAGAAAACTTACCAGAAGCCCTAAAATGAGGCAAATGCTTAGCTATCCCTGTAGTCTTATTTTTCCTTTAGTCTCCTGAGCTGAAATATAAAATATACCTATCCTCATTGTATCATAGCCAGGTTTCCAACTGTGTCCTTGTACCTCCAAGTACACTGCTACAAGTGGGCCTTGGGCGACCTGAATGCCTATGGAGGGGAGAAGGGAAAGCTTTGTGCTTTGATCTCCCCCATGGAGGCATTTATTGTGCTTCTTGGTGAAAATCAAATTGTGTAATTCTTCCAGAGTATCATATTTAGAAGTTACGTGACTTTCTTCTGGATAATCTAAAAGCAGAAAGTAGAAAAACTAATGTTCATTTAAAAATAACATATTGAAACTAAAAATCCAGCATGTATTCCTGTGATACTGTGCTTGGTATTCCTGTTGATCAAAGAACAATGAAAAAAAGGCCTTACTTTGCAAATCACACATATTTTGAACAAAACAGTGGATGAAATTATAAAAGAGTAGCTCCCAGAGAACCTCCGGGTGATTTTCATTTGTTTGAAGAGGTTCTGGTCTGTGATTTAGTTCTCGCTTTACATTGTCAACATTTCTATCACACATCAGTTGCTATACATGAAAAAGTTATTAGGGGCTTTGAAAGCTAATGCAGGGTGGTGGTAATCATTAAAGGGCTTATCTATCTGTCTTGGGCAACACAGAAACTGAGAAAAGGCAAACACTACCAACGGTGGCCGTGGTCAGGGCAGAGGAAAATCGGAGACTAGAGGAGGCTTATGGAAAGCATTCCAGTCTGTGTGGGTCCTAATGAGACAATAGCTCATCTAGTCAAGCCCATTCCTTACTCTCAGGAAGTGCCACATGGGTAAATGAAGAAATTATTTGGAGAAGGATCATGATGGGTGTGGACTGTTTGTGATTCAGCCTGGAAGAAATGCAGATACGAGTTTCTTTAGCCTGACTAGGATTGCTTTCCCCTGATGGAGCTCCTTGCACTAATGTGACTGGTGGCCTGAGGTTTGCAGAACTGATAGTGCAGATAGATAAAAGCCTAGCACCAGCAGCTGAGGAGAACCCATGATAGTTTAGCCTGGAGTAACTATCCCATCAGTCAGAAGCAAACTGCTGCTTCCTTGGCATTCAAAACACACACAGTTTTACTCTTTAAACTTTGCAGAGTCCACACGTGGCCTTTTGAAAGAGAAGACCCAGATATATTTGATCAAGGAAACTCTGTATTTTATTTGGTAGACATACTGTAATTAAAAGTGGAGAAAATGAGTGAGAGAAATCTGTGAGCGTACATACATTTCCAGAGAAGAGTCTGATATAAAAAGACCTTTCTCATGATTGCGCTTGAGGGTGCACACCTTTTGCTCCAGGTGTTTTTGCTAGACTTACCAAAGTGTTTTACTCTGAAATACACTATAGTCCAGTCTATGCAAGGAAATAGCAGCCAGGACAACTTAATGTTAACCTATTTAGTTGGATGGTGAAGCAGCGACAGTCGTGAGATCATGTGGATCTATTCCACTAAAAATAATCGTGATGAAAGTAGACATTAGTGGTTTCCATGTGAACCTTTCTGTTTCTTTTTTTAAAAAATCAGTCATTGATGCTAAACTAGAAAGAGAATTATAGAAGGTAGGCTTAACTTTCATATAGTATATCAAAAAA
This sequence comes from Petromus typicus, assembly GCA_004026965.1. Classification (NCBI taxonomy): domain Eukaryota; kingdom Metazoa; phylum Chordata; class Mammalia; order Rodentia; family Petromuridae; genus Petromus; species Petromus typicus. The sequence goes on from PVIR01008019.1 coordinate 10,704, forward strand.
TTATTTTATAACAATTTGGGGAACAGAGAGATCTCTCAAGCATAGCTCTGGGACAATCCCATACCTGACCATAACTAACCTCCTCCCAGGATGAGTTGAAATGGAAAGAAGTGAATGATGAAAAACCTCAATTATGATTCAAACTTATTCTGGTGTGAGATACTTGTGGAATTAAGGGGCTTAGACAAGCAACGTTCTGGATATCCTGCAGATGAGTAGAAAATCTGTATAAGTCCAAAGTTAGAATCTTAAACATGTATATGGAAATAGCAGTGGCAAAATATGGAAATTAGACTTCATGGAAAGACTTCTGAGATTTCTAGAATTATCTTCTCCATTTAAAAAAAAATCTTCATTGGTACATTATAAGTACACATCATCATCGTATTCAACATTGAGAGTTTATACCAGAATATGACATGACTTGATTCTCATTTTTCCCCATTCCCCCCATGCTGCAACCCCCAACCCCCAACCCCCCTGTATACATAATCTTGCTTTCTTTTTTCTTTATAATTATCACATTCATTTTCCCCTTGTTATTTACCCCTACACTTGCTTCGCTTTTAAATATTTTCTATTTCACAATATCAACTATACATACTACAACTAATAGATTACTACGAGTCCCCATTGCTGTTGACAGCTCCCAGGAGAAAGATGAGGAATCACACGGTGTTAGTGGTACAAGGTGTTAACTGTTGAGCCATTTTTCTTTCTTGCTTTCTTGCCTGGTTGCCCTTTCTTCCCTCCACTCTTACTTCCTTGCTCCTTCCTTCCTTACTTCCCTCCCTCATCCTTTCCTCTCTCTCTCCTTCCAATGCTCTTTTATGGCAGCAGGGTTAATAGAAGAAGGTTATTGTGGAATGAAACTCATTAAAATGAAAAGCCAAGTGAACTAAGATGAGAATAGCAACTAGAAAACATAATAGCTGCTTAATCAATGTTCATCTTGGGTCCAGGGATTTAGCTCAGTGGTTCTGGCGTCTGCCTTGCAAGTGCAAGGGCCCGGGTTTGATACCTGGTAACCACATACAACAATGCTAGGCATGGAGACTCACTCCCACCAACAATCAACCACATACCACAGTGCCAGGCATGGTGACTCACGCCTGTAATCCCAGCACTCGGGAGGCAGAGGCAGGAGGATTGCTGTGAGTTCAAGGCTGAGCTCAGGGCCAACCTGAACTACAAGAAAGGGAGACTGTGTCTCAAAAGAAAAAACAAAACAAAACAAAACAAAACCTTCATCTTTACTGAATAAGATTTAGGAAGTAAACGGCATCACACATATAAAAAGCTTCACAAATCTCAACCCCTTGTGCTGTGTGGTTACAAGTGTGTATGTAAAATCTAATTAGAGGGCCAGAGTGAGAATTTTAACAAGTAGATTTTATAAACTAAAGGCAGAGTTCTCCGTCTTTCTTTTCACCCTATAAGTATAGGAGAATTAGAAGTTAAGTGGAAACGGCATAGTAACTAGGGTATTAATTTCAGTCAGTGGTTGGTGGCTGATGATTTATAGCTTTAATAAAAGTGAAGAGCTAATTCTCCAGGGATGTTGTACTTTTCATTTTTTTTAATCTCCCAAGATAAAATAGATACTGGCAAGGAGAAAGGAAGAACTTGATTGTGAGTAATTTAAAACTTCAGAATGTATTTTTCAGCTAATGATGAGAAAGTTGTGAAACTGATATGTGATCTACTTTGATGTCAGTACTATAATTATAGAGCTTTACCTTTCTAAATAGATTTATTCATTTTCCCCCAGAAAAGTACATGAGAACCCCCAGATTGTAATTTATAGTGAAAAATGTCTTCTTTGGTTGAGATTCAAACATGATTCTCTATTTGTATCCTAAAAGATACCAGTCATAGAAACACTAAATCTTTATCTTTACTAAATCATTAGTAGTAAAAATCACTAGTAATTTCCACCTGTTAAACAAATACATAAATCTTTCTCTTGAACAATTTGTGTTTAGGGGCCAGGGATTTAGCTCAGTGGTTCTGGACCCTGTCTTGCAAGTGCAAGGACCCGGATTCGATCCCCGGTAACCACATATTATACTGGGTGTGGAGACTCACGCCCAACAACAACCAGTACTATATATTACAGTGTTGGGCATGGTAGCTCACGCCTGTAATCCCTGTACTCGGGAGGCAGAGGCAGGAGGATTGCTGTGATGTAAGTTTGAGGCTGAGCTCAGGGCCCGCCTGAACCACAAAAGCGAGACCCCGTCTCAAAAAACCTAAAAAAAAAAATAATAATAATAAAAAATAAAACACAACAACAATTTGTGTTTAGGTAAATATGAATTATGAAAACAATATTTTTGAGTTTTAAAAATGTAAGTAAAGTCTGATATGTTTGTAACCAATATTTTCTTAATCTACTCTAATTGTAAAGCTAGTTTATAATCAGAAGGTTCACATTTAGCATTCAACTATGCTTGGCCTCAGCAAACCTCATGGTGTTGAGTTTTGGGGAGCCAGAAATCTTCCTATCCATTTCCACTGTTCATTCCTCTTTAGGGATCTCAAAGAATTCTGAGATGAAAAAGGAAAATCCACTCTGCTCTCTTTTTTTCTTCTTGTCTACACTGCACACCCGAAAGAGAAAGAAATACAGTACTATGATCTTGGTAAGAACCTTGTTCCCTAGTCAGGAAGCTTTCCATCCTGAGACTTGCCGGTAGAACTGAACTTCCCTGAGTCCTCTTGTTCAGCTCACAGGTAGTTTTATTGAGGTTGATGGAAGTATTACTAGTTTAGCCCCTTCCTTTGGTGTTTAGTGTCTGCTTTAGCTTTGAGCATCTTGGCAAGAAATTTTCTCCTTCTAGGTCCTGAGTCTTTTTTAATTACACATTTTAAAGCCTAAGTTTTTGATCACAGGCAAATAAGTTTCATCATAACTGACCTCTCAAGCTTAACAAATGGTTCCACAGTTCAAACTGACTCACACCAAGTCCCCTGGTGGAAGAGATGTCTCTTTTCTGGCTCTGAGGTGGAGGTGTGGATGGAAATCTGGTAGCATAAGCTTCAGAGAAGGTGTGATGCCCTGCCGATAGGAGTTTCTCTTTGAAATTTTCAAGGCAGATGAGAGTCAATTTGAAAATTAAAATCAGTGTACCCAGGTGGAGCCTGTGCTGGGCTTTTCCTTTGCTTTTAGTCTAACTTCACCGACACGAACTAGACATTGTGTCAGTTCTGTCCCGTACAAGAAGCCATCTTTCAGTGACGCAACCGATTTGTTTTAATTTAGTTTCTGATTCTTTCTGATTAAGGGTGTGTCTTGATTTTAGTTGTTTGACTTCTCTGTTTTAATTTGAAGATTTAAACTAGCTTAGAATAACTAAGTAGGCTTTTGACTTTAATATGATTTTATGTAACACTAACAAACAACAATACTTAATATGTACTTATTACTGCTTTTAGAACACTCAAATTAATTAATGTCCTTTTACTTATTTAGTCCTTGTGATAATATCCTATAAAGAACATTAGAAATAATCCTTATGATGTCTACTTTATAGTTAAAGAAATGGCGTCACAAAATAGTTTAGTCAGTGAGTCTGCAAATGGTCTGTGAGTTCTGAGTACACTCTGTGATTTTTCAGTTTTCCTGCTTTCCCTTCTCGGGGGACCTTGTTGCCTTGCTATATACTATAAATACATTATACAGTGTATAGTTTTACTATTCTCAGGTCCATCAAGTTTCATGGGGTAGCCTGGCATGGTTCCTAGAGCAGGATCGTGTACATGATAAATATGACTTTATAAGATGATGTGTTTTAGCTTGGATATGGTTTACAGTTTTAAAATGCAACAAGAGGGAGTGCGTCTCATTTAATTTTGCTTCACCAGCATCTAATGTGCTGCCTGACACATAGTAGGCACTCAATAAATATATGTTAAACAACTGAAAACACCTCATTAAAAAATAAAATGACAAAGAAACAGAAGACCATTAAGACAAATAAAAGGAAGTACTGTTTCACTCTGCAGGAAGTGCTTACACAGGACAGTCTACCTTCACTATAAATCCTTTGCTTCTTGTTGAAGATCAACCTCTGACCTGGTAGAATGTACCTGTAGCTCCAACCAACACTCTGCCTTATGAAGCCATTGATTTTGGCAGCTAAAGGGACCATTTGAAATTATTTAAGCCCTGGCCCCAGAGAGGAAGAAATTGAGATTGTATTTCACCTGGCTTCTAGAAAACAAATTGCCACACGGACAAACTTACTCTTGATCACCTTATTAAATCATATGTGAGGCTTACAGTTTTTTATTTAATATACAATAATTTGTAAGAATGAAGTGCAGAAAGTTTAAATGACATTTGGTGTTCTATGGCAATCCGTGGAATGATCTAAAAGTGTATTATTTCATGGCAAAGGACCCCAGGATCATTGTTTTGTTTTGTTCTGTTCTCTTTTGTTTTGCACTACTGGGGATCAAACTCTTCAACCTTGCACTTGCAAGTGAGTTGGCAGCACTACTAAGCTAATGTGGAATCCTTTCTTCTAAAACATTGTGCCCCCTTTATTTTCCAAGATGTCCCTAGCTCAAAATAATTATGAAATTCTCAGAATTCCTGGAAAATTAATTTGACTGTGTTTTAATTTGACAATACATAAGTTCCTAGGGCCGAACTTCAAAGGATACCTAGTTAGCCCTCCATTATGTAAGTTATGAAATCCTGTCCCTTCTAATTCCGTGACTTGAATTTATCTGAGTTACTATGCTGGACTCATAATCATTCTCTGCTTTCCTTCAGTCACTCTTTTAATCACTTTTTAACATCTAAGCTTTCCTTGTGTAACCCTCCTCTGCTTAAAATCTTTTAATCCCTCCCTTCCCCATTGTCTATACAAGAAAGTGAGACATCTCAGAGTAAGAAGAGCCCTCTGCCTCTGGCCTTTGCCCATCACCCTGCCGTCCTGTTCCTCTCTTTACACTGTGAACATCAGCCACACTGGTCTTTTTGCCTCAGTCTCTTCTCACCTCCACCTCATTACAAAGGCTTCTGCTGAATGTTTCTGTTCTTAAATCTACCTGGAAAGCTACTGTCATTCTTACAGGGGTTCACATTAGAATAGGCACTACTGAATATTTTCTCATTCGTGTCTAATTTTAGTTATGTGGGTTTCCTCCTGCAAACAATTTTCTACTCGGTGCTGGGAGTGATATTTATGATTTTTCATCCCACAAATGCAAATATTATGGCTTTAACAATTTATTTCTTCAACAATGTTTATTGAAAGCCTAATGTGTGTCAGGCTTAATCTCAGCCTCTTCTACTTTGAATAGAAGGAGGAAGCATAGAAACTTACATGCTCTGAATTCACAAGTGAAAAAGCACATGAATCCATGAGAACCCAGATGAGATGTATAAAAATTAGATGGACCAGCTCAGGAATGCTTCCAAAGAAGAAGTAACTTTTTCTTTTGACTAGGAAACAGATTTTATGGGGTAAAAGTGAATTTATCCCTTGAAAATGACAGGCACCCGGTTATGCAGGAGTGAGTTTCTGTCAAACAACACGGAAATAGCATTTTCTACATCAGTTATTATATTTGTACAACAAGAATATGCAGACTATCATGAGATAATTTGGGGCTGAATGTTGAAGAATGAGTATGAATTAGAGGAAGAAGCAGATGGAGGGTTCTGTAAAGAGAATCAAGAGCATTTAGGCAAGCAGCATTGATAAACTGAATGCTTGCCGGAAGCTAGGAGCCGTTTGGTGTGGTTAGGTGGCCACAGGAGTGTGGTAGGGTAAGACTTGAAAGTTGGTGAACCCTGGACTATAACAGTGGTGTAAAGAGTCAACGTGAAGTTGGGCTACAGATGGCACAGCAGGGGGTTGACGTGGGGGGTGGGGGTTAGATGTTCTAAAGGAAGGGATACTAGTTGTGTAGTTGAATCAAGAAGTTAAAAACTTGTAACAGGCAGTGGTCTTGTGAATGGGGGGAGGTAGGTTGAATCAGGACTTACTTTTTAAAAGTAGACTGTAGAGCACTCGCCTGTCAGTTTGATGACGGAGTGGGAAGAGTTTAAAGTGACTCTCAGTGTATGGGTTCTATCAACTTGAGAAATACTGAATATTAGTTAGACTCTTGTCTATAGTTGTTACTGCCTTTTAAAACATCCAACAGAAACATAATGGTAACACTCTGAAAACCTGTTATCTGTGGTGTTCTTCAGCATGCCAGAACCTACTAGTTTAAAATAACAATTTATTAACAGGCTCTCTCATCCTGGGGTTCGTATGCTCGGCACGTGGTTCTCACCTGGAACTGCCCGTAGAGCAGAGATGGGTGGAGTGGAACCAAGGCCAACCAAAAACTTATCTCATTTATCAGCGCCAGGATGCGGTGCAGGTCAGATAGTTGGCTGGGATCAGCCTCTTCACATGATGACCTTGCATTTCTCAGAGTAGCTGGACTCTTCCACCACGGCTGTCCTCCCCAACAAGTGTTCCAAGAGACAAGTGGAGGCAACAAGCCTTCTAGAACCCAATCCTGAAGGCCACATGGGAACATAATCTAAGGATCAGAACAGTCTCTAGCCCAGATTCAAGAAGGAGAAAAGAGACTCCAGGTCTCAAAAAGAGAGGAGCTGCATAAATAGGTATAGAAAGAGACAATGGGGGCCATGTTAAGACAATCTAGATTATAGCCTCTTGCCACTGTTGCTTTTAAGTTAATCTATGCATTAGTTACCTTTTTCCCTTAAATATCCTTCTGTATTATACATAATGTGAACAAAATTATAAGACCACTTTTTATTTAAAAAGGCAGGCTACTTTCCAACTCTCAGTACTATTTACATGATGTTTATTCTATTTCACATGATAGCCAGCCTTGCTACTTCAAGCCCATGTGATTCCTGTCTCTTTTCCATAACCACTCACAAAAATCTTTTTTTATCTAATATTCTCTAATTGGAACCAGGCTTACCTTTTAAGAGGAAAAAATATTTGCAGTGTTTAGCTTTCTCATTCTTTTCTAAGTCAGGGGTAGCCAATGAACTAAAGCGATGAAAAAACATATTATATACACTAATCTTACCAGGAGATCTTTAGAAAAGGCTCTGTTAGACACTACTTAATGTGGGAATTTCAGTTATATTATTGATTTGGGCAAAAATTCCATACAATGATGGGGATATTTCAATATTCATTCAATAAATAGTTATTACAGAGTATACTATGTCCCAGGAATCATACAAAGCATTTTTATGCTTTTCTGGAAGATCTCGGATATGCTTTCTTATTTACAGTAGCTTATTTTCAACTTATTTCTTAAGGAGGGCTTACATGGCATGAGTTACCAAATTCCTACTAATTCAAATTTTCTGTAAAACGTGATATTAATGTAGCTATTCCTTCTATGTCAGTGGAGTCATCTGTGATTGTTTCATGGTGATTTAGAAGTACTCTAAAGTAATAAATGCAACATTTTTCATTCTCTGTGTGCAGTTATTTCTAACAAGCCTGCCATTATGCAGACTGAGGGAATTCTTTCTTCAGCTCTCTTTAAGTGCTGTTGATATTTATAGTGTTAGTTTTTCCTGCAAATAAACTCCTTCAACAACTACACAAACTGTTCACTTTTCTCAAGAATGGTTTTGAGCCAGGGAAATGGGGTGCATTTTAGGAAGAGGATTTTCTTGGCAAGGATTTTATTCTGATTGAATAACCAGATGGAGAGTCATGGGTTTGAAAATGTTTAGCTGAGCAGTTCGGTATTCTCTACTGGGTTCCACAGTAGGATGCCAAATAAAAATCACAATTTAAGCTGTTATGAATTAATGAGAACCTACAACACACACACCTACTTATTCTAACCTAGACCTAAATGTGCGTGCATTGTGGATAAATACATCTGAGGATAACCATAGATCCAGAAGGTACAACATTAACCTCCCATTAGTCAACCATAGTAAAGTTTGGAAAAGTGGTTCCTTTATTTAAAACAAAAAACAAAAACATTCTCCTTACAAGCTCAATCCTGCCATAAAAGTTGATGGAAATCTGGCAAACCCCAAAATAAATACTAATCAAATTAAGCACATTTTATTTAAAAACAAAACTATCACATTTAGTGTTTTGGGGATCATTCTTTAGGTATATTTGTCATTTTTAGAGTATCTGCTTATTTTTTTCATGTGTGAAGATTATGTATTCTTATGTGCGATTATTATTAGGACAGGTGAGTTATTTTGAGTTGCTTTAAAGATAAAGGTCTCACCTCAGTGCTGTCATAATGAGCCAGATAGACTGCGGCGGGGGGGGAGGGGGAGGGAGTGCTGAGAACCTCTCCTTGCAACATTAGATGATTTTGGAAGTTAGCATGAATTATTCCCAGCCTTGGGAGTGTTATTAAGAAATCGTTATTTAAGGGCCTTACTTAACGTTGGTTCGGTTGTACACTAGCACCAAGAATTCCTCACGAAGCCTGACTTATACTTAGTAAAAGGAATAGGGAACATTTATCAGGGAGAAGATATTTCACTATTCATGTTTTTAGGAAGCCATGCAAAGCTAGATTTAAGTCAGTGCTGGTTGCTATGCCCATACTTGCAACAGAGGAGAGCACTGTGTTTACAGTGAGTTTAATTTTTAATTTTTATTTTGATTAATGAGCTTATATTAAGTGATAGTTTTTCCCAGGGAAGCCATATACTTTACTAGCACAGTTGCCTAATTCCTGACCATCTGATGAGAGGTAGCATCAAAAACTACGTATTAAAATAGAGGCGTAGTCAGCATTTTCAAGTACACGATGCTTGGAACAGGATCCAGTAAAAATGCCTTTACCTGCTGCAGGCATGTCAGTATCCTTCATGTTTCCCAAGACAACAAACAGCAGAGAAGCCCTTACATTTCCTCCCCTTTAAATCTTTAGAATACCTGTCATAGAAGGGACCCTTGGGAACCAGGTCTGGTGGTGTATTCCTGTAACCTGCACTCTGGAAAACTGAGGCAGAAGGATGGTAAGTACAAGCCCAGCTTGGCCAGTTTAGTGATCTCGGGCGCTGTCTCAAAAATAACAAACAATCAAATAAACAAGTTAAATAGGCAACTGAAGATGGCTGGGGATATAGCTCAGGGCAAAAGATCTGCATAAATACTATTGCAAAAACAGTAAAAATAACCCTTGAAAAAGACAGTAATGCAATGGAAAAATCCTGAGTTTGATCCCTGATGCCACCAAATAAATAAATAAATAAATAAATAAAATAAGACAATGATGAAGAATATATATATCTTCAATATGTACGCCTTTGAGATTACCTTTTGTTTGAAACAAATAAAGACCTACTGAAAGTGTTCAAATTTGTGCAAATGACTAAAATAGAGCTTGATGAACACAATACTTTGATTTAAAAAATTGTGACTAGCATAAGTACAACCTAGGAAGTACTAATTTGCCAAAATAGAGAAGTGAGACTTATTCTAGAAGGGTATGATTATTATAACTTTAAATTATATAGAATTAGTACACAAATGCCCTCTAAATTTAGACAAATTTAGAAATAATAGCAGATAGCTTTTATAATTAATTCCTTTGGGACAGTGTCAGCATATAAAAATATTCCCAAATATAAAAATATTACAAAATATTTAGTATACAGAGGTAGTGTGGTTAAAAGCCCAAACTTCTGTAAAAGCTAGAGATCTAAACAATAGTGTCTTCCAAATCCACTGAGTTAGTTGCCATTTAAATGCCCTTTTAAGTTCTATGCTAATCTTCACAAGTGAGTTCATATCACCAATACTACCTTGCAACTTTTTCTTTTACCCACTATTTGCCATCTTTAATAGATGTCAGTCTATCTATAGTGTTAGATTATTCTGATGTTCTGATTCATTCCCTCTTTTTGGATTTCTTTCCAATTTCCCTTCCTAGAACTCCTTTTGTCCTTCACAAATGTCTTTGTTAAACTGTGTCATAGTTCCTGTTACACTTTTAGTTCAGATACTAAGATACTGTTGCGTGTCCTCAAAGTCAAAATTTTGATATATTGTATTTTCATTATAATTCAGCTAGAATATTTTCTGATTCCTATTCTTTCCTGTTTTGTGACATGAGTTATTCTGGAATGGTGTCCTTAGATTTCCAAATATTTAGGATTTTTTCCAGCTATTTATCTACTGTTGATGGGGGGTGTCCTGGTGTTTAAACTCAGGGCTTTGCACATGCTCAGATGAGCTCTCTAGCCCTTAGCTGTGTCCTCAGTCCCATATTATTGGCTTTTAGTTTAATTCCACTGTGGTCAGAAAGAACATATCCTGTCTGATTTCACATCTATCAAATTTATTAATACTAAATTTGTTTCCTAGCATATTGTCTATTTTATTATACAGACACTCAGAAAGAGTGTTTGTTCTGCAACTGCCAAGTGGGAGGTTTTATAGATGCCATCACAGTCAATTCAGTTGAGAATATTTAACTTTTCTGTATACTTACAGATTTTTCTGTCACCAGTCAGCAGCTATAGTTATGGATTTGTCTATTTCTATTTTCACTTCTGTCATTTATTGCTATGTGCATTTGAAGCTTTATTGTTAGAGGAACATACATTTAGAATTTGTGTGTGTTCAGATGAACTGCTTCTTTCATTATTATAAAATATTTTGGTTTTTGTTTTTTGATAAGGTTATTTATTCTAAGGTCTGCACTTTAGCATCATTTGTTTTCTTTTTAATAATCATGGTTTGCATGATATGAGTTTTGGCTAATTATAGCTTGGCTTTTATATTTAAAGTGGGTTTCCTTTAAAATTAGGGGAGAAAATAAAAATTCCTAGAATCAGATAAAATGAAATTGTGTTATATCCAAATCTGTGGAGCACAGAAAGCCAATTCCAACAGTACATTACACAAACACAGTGAGTCCAGATAAGTCATCTGATGATGCATTTCAAGGGCGTAGAAGAGTAAGAACAAACAGTAGAAAGAAATAAATAATAAAGATCAGAGTGGAAATTAATGAAACAGAGACTTTAAAAATAATGCAAAGGATGAAGCTACTCTTTAAAATTAATAAGTGAATAAACTAACAGAGAGATGACGTGAGACCAGATGACTGACTCCTGGATATTGCAAAGGGAGCTGGGGGATAAAGCGATTGAAAGTGATCACAGTATTGCACATGCATGTGCCAATTCCCCAAACATCGCTTCTGTATTACTCTCATGCACCAATAAAAACGTGGGTTTCTTCTGGACCACACTTAATTGAGGATTACTTTTTACTTGAATGGAATCATTTCTATCATATAATTACAGCATTTAAACATTTGACTTTTAACGTAATTATTGACACGGCTGAACTGAGGATCACTCGTTCGCAGATTGTGTTCTTCTCCACCTTTATCCGTGCCTTTTCCCTCTATTTTTGCATCTCTTTGGGTTGAATACTTTTTACTATTGCATTTCAACCTCTCCCTTACCCATTAGCTGGATGCTTTTGTTCTGTTTTTCAAGGGCTTGATTCAGGTCTGCACCACGTGTTTTCACCTCATTAGTTGCCTTCAACTTTAGTGAACCAGTTTACCTATCAGACCATAGATTATTTCCACTATTCGCATCTCATCCGCTGTACCGTTGCCCTGTCCTTGCCTCTACATACGTTCTCAACTTCACACACCTTGCTACTTTTTCACTGAACAGTCTATCATTGCTCAAATAAATTTAAAAAGATGAACAATTATTTTACATTTCCTTATACTTTTATCACTTATTCATGTTATTCATTTCTTTCTCTAGACCCAATTTTCCATCTGGTATCATTTTCCTTCTGCCTGAAGGGCTTCCTTTAATAATTCTTATAGTGCAGGGGTGTTGGCACTGAATGCTCACAGGCTTTGTCTGAAAAAAATCCTTAGTTTACTTTATTTTATAAGTTTTCCACCCTCTGAGTACAGAAATCAAAATAGCCATATTTTTCTATGAATATTTGAGTGATATTTACCAATTGTTTTGGTTTTAAAATTTTTGATGCTGACATTTAACTATTTGTTCTGTGCCTGCTATGTGTATTTTTTAAAGTTGTGGCCACACTTAAGGTTTTCTCTGTCACTGTTTACAATAATTCTAGTATGATTTTCCTTGTAGAGGTGTAGTTTTTCTTTATTCTACTTAGGATGCTTTGAGTTTCTTATATGATGTATAGTTTGATATCTTTTATTACATTAGCTACAGGTACTTTAATGCTGTCACATGCTACTTGGATCTTCTCTGTTATTTATAGATCTGCTTTTGTGGGCTGATTTTTCTCCTCAGCATAATTGTACTTTCTGGCATCTTTGTAGCTTTCAGTTGCGTGTTGGACATCGTAAACATTAGTGGTGAGTGTCAGGATTTCACAGTCCTCTCATGGAATTTTTAGTTTGTTTTGAAGACTGTGAACATACCTGTGGATCACCTGGAATTTTTGTCAAGCTCATTTCTTGGTGTTTTAGAATGAGTCTAGAATAGCCCTGATTGGACTGTTAGTTTGACTCTATTAGCAACGTATGATCCAGCATCTGTAGTGAGTGCTGTGATGACAGGCGTGAGCCACCACACCCAGCACTGTGGTATGTGGTACTGGTTGCTGCTGGGGTGAGTCTCCACACCCAGTATTGTATGTGGTTACCCAGGATCGAACCCAGGTCCTTGCACTTGCAAGACAGGCACCGGAACCACTGAGCTATATCCTCGGCCCCTTGAGTGCTGTGATTATTGACAGCACATGAGTGTCTCCTAGCACTGACACCTCCAAGAATATTTTTGCTCCTGTTTCCTCAGAGTTCTTTGCCTGTCCTTGTTGAATTTTATCCTACACGTGCAAAAATCCAAGAGGACTTCCCTGGGGATTTCTGAAGCTCTCTGTCTGCACAGGTGACTCTTCCCTGGTATTCTGTCCTCGCAGTTAAAGCCACACTGAGCTCTAAGCTCTGTGTGTTCAACTCATTGAGGCCACTCGTCAAGGCTCTGGTTGATTTGCCCTTTCTTGCACCACAGTGTCAAAATTGTTTTCTGGGGACAGAGGTGATCCTAGAGATAATGTAAAGGTGTTCCTTCTCTTAGGAAAAAAGACCTTAACTGCTGGCTATCCATTTTCTGAAAACAGCTGCTTCATGTTTTTGTCTGCTTTTCTAGTGTCTCTGGTGGAGGGCAAGTTCAGTCATTTGTAGCAACATACAAAATCATGAACAGAAAGTCTCCATTCTATATTGTAATAGAATTATTGAATACATGTAGAAAAGCAGAGAAGTTGTGTTTAGCCTAAAATTTTCATAAAGTGAAATACATTCATATAAACAGCATCCCAGAACATAACCAGTACCTGAAAAGTCCCCTCTTGTCTCCTTAAAATCATAACTTCCTCTCTGTGTGAGTAACCACTGTCCATCATATAAACACTAGGGTTTACGCTTTTAGAATGATCCTTTTGTGAAACACACTTTTTTAAAAAATGTTGTGATTTAGCATTTTCCCCTAAATACAGCACTTTTTATGAACTCTTAAATCTTTATCACAGGCTTACATCCATCATCCTCTAGTTTTTTGTTTTTCTTTTTTAGTTTTACTTTTGATATTTGGTTGTCCACTCCATCTAGATTTGGGTTTTTGGTACATAGTGTGACTTGGTTACTAACTCCCCTTTTTCTATATAAGGACGGCCAATTGTCCTGGGACCATTTATTGAAAAATCTTTTTCTCCCCAACTGCTCTTAAGTGGCACATTCATCGTAAATCATGTAATCCTATATACATTGTTTATGGGCTTTTCAATCCTATTTCATTGTCTCATTTTTTTAACTTTCATACTGATGCCACACTTTCTTAGTTCTTATATCTTGCTAATTGGTAGTGTAAATCTGGTCTCCCTTTTTCCTTATTAGGATCCCCTTAGGTCTTCTTGGCCTTTTCACTTCCATGTAAATTTTTGTATTAACAAAGCATATTGTTTCATTTTTCTATCATATGATAATTTTATTGATGATGAAAGATAATATTTGCATTTTTAGGTCTAAATATACATCTTGTATGTAGAATATAACATGTATTTTCTGAATGAATACTCTTCAATAGACATATTGTAAGTATAGTACTAATATCATCTTTCTAGTGTGAGACATCATGTAGCTAGCTGAAATTCATCTGTGAACAAAGCAAATATATTATTAGTCTAAGGCAAGATCCTTTGGGCTACATTTTCTAGATCATTTGTTAGGAGAAGAGACTATTAAGCAGCCTTAAGAATAGATTCAAGTTTTAAAAATACTTATACCTAAAAATGTGCTGTTTATGGACCACGTGCTATTTATGGAAGAGTTGGGAGCTCACAGATCTGCTTTCCCATATGATTGACCAAAATCATGAATCAGCATTGGTCAACAGAGTTTGCATCCCTAGTACATGGTATCCATCCATATTTGTTGAATAAATAACAAGTGAATTAACCATGCTTAATTGTAGAATTTTGTTTTTGATTTAATGCCATAAGCATTGCAACTTTTCCCATAGGATCTCTGGAATTTCATGCTCTCTTTTCTTTTTTGTGACTACTGTACTTACCCATGAAATCCAAATTTTAAAAACATAGGTGAAAATAATGAAAATGTCCAGTTAGTGTAGCATCACTGTATAAAACACTCTGTCTACCTTTTCATGTGGTCGAAGGACTGGGCCTAAGAAAGCCTGATATTAAAACATATGGTAACCTCACAGCCCATGGATTGCCCTCAGGTAATATTTATAGGAGTTCGTTTAGAAACTCTACTGGCTTGGCTGTCTTGATTATAAAGAATTTTAACTTGCCATGATTTTAAAAATGATGCAAATATAAACATAGTTGAGCTGACTTGAATACATATATCTAAATATGATCATATTCTCATCACTTATGTATGAACATAAAATTTCAAAAGGACCTCGCTTTGTAATTCTGTTTTCTGTGGAAATAAACTGCAACTGATGCCAAAGATTGGTTTATCCAGATACTCAGTTTTTTCATGTATGTGTCTGTCTAACAGGGTAGACTTATGTTTAAGAGAACATTTTCCCCCATAATTGGTGAAATTAGGAAAAAATATTAAAATTAACACTATCTGTTAATAAATGTTAACCAAACTACTTCCTCAATGCAACAGAACTGCAAAACTTGCATCTCCAGATATATATTTTTGTGCTTATGTTTATTTGACTAAATTCCAGAGTTGAAATTAGTGATCAGAAAAGATGAGTTTGGAAAAGTGACGAAAAATGAGAATTAAGATGTGTCATATACAGGTAAATATTTTCAATGTTGAATGTGATCATTTTATTTATATATACATATATATATATAATTCAATTATGCCTTTGTGATATGTATGATAGCACAAAGAAATTTAAAAATTTGAGGAGATACAAATGTGCCATTATAGAAGTACAACCCTGGAGTGATATATGATCTCACCTTCAATTTGCCTTACTTCTTACTGCTGTTTACAAAAAAGGCAAAATGGACTTAGAATTAGTTCAGTGCTTCTCAAGATGGCTTAGAAGTGTTTATCTCACAAAATGAGTCTGCAAGAAAAATGTGTTGAAACACTGTCTAAGCCATCGAATGACAACATGGTATAATTCCTTAATTTCAAACATAAAAATGGCTGTTTTAAATTTCACCCTGGAGTAATTTAAAATATTCTATTTAATGCTGAAATATATTGGTAAATAAATTCTAGTTTAAAAGACTTAGAAAAGACTTTAGTATCTGAGGTTATAAGAACTATAAACTTATCTTATCTATTTGAGGCAATATTTCTAGGATCTTTGGAAAGAACACAGTCTCAGTCTTGGTTTCTTGTCAAACTCTACCTCCTTTTTATTGTCTACTTCCCTCTGGTTTAGTTACTATTTAGTACTGTTTGACCACATAAAATCTTTTTTCACAGAGGAGGGTTGTTAAAAAAGAGAAAGAAAAATTTATGTGTCTTACACTTAAAAGGATCTTTTGGGCTTTTTCTTTTACAACTTCTCTCTTTTCTCCCCATTTTTTTTCTTTTTTCCGTTTTTGTGAATGTTTTTCATTAGTTATTTTTAAAGGTAATAAAGATATGTGACAAAGTTATAGTTTCTACATTTTCTCTATTTTCATATTGCATTAATTTCCGATCCTCTATGAGAAAGTATGACATTTATTTGTATTAAACTGAAGATGATTTCTGAAAATGGCTGTAGACTCACCCAATTATTGTAAGCAGCCTTTCCTTGCCTTTGGTGGAATCCCTTCAGTCCCTCTGTGTTAGGCTTGCTCATCCTACAGTTCTGAAAACAGTGA
Source organism: Petromus typicus (assembly GCA_004026965.1). Lineage (NCBI taxonomy): Eukaryota > Metazoa > Chordata > Mammalia > Rodentia > Petromuridae > Petromus > Petromus typicus. Next base: position 27,035 of record PVIR01008019.1, read on the forward strand.
TTCTAGTCCAGACAAGTCCTTTGATTCAAGTAGAGAATCTCTAGTAAATTTGATTTTTCAGGAAGGATTTAACTAAATTCAAGGCTAACATCTTTTTAGTAAGTTGTCTGAAAGTCTAGGGAAGTTTGAGACACACTCATTTTAAATCTACATTATGCGAGTATCCCACAAACTATCCCTTAATCAGTACAGGGACATGTGATTCTAGGGTGAGTGACCGAGGGCTCTGACTCTTTACCAGGGCTGTTTGTAGACATCTGGAGCTCAAAGTTGTCTAACATCTGCTGTACTGATGTTTTCGGTTTTTTGCAACATTTTGAGCTCAGTCTCTACAGTAAATCTTATGATATAAGGAAGCCTGCCTGAACTTATGGGCATTCCACTTTATATTCCTTTAAAGACAGCATATGTCTGTATCAAAGTCACATAAGGAGACTTTATCTCTACCCTGAGGCCTAGTGCTTTGAATGTTGTCGCTATTCATACAAAAAAAAAAATGTGTCTAAATTACATACCGATACTCCTGAAACTCATGAAATGGCAAAAAGCAATAAGGTTATTATGCCAATTTCAGATTTTCAGATGGAAACATTTAATCAGTTTGTAACTGATTGAAAATAAAATCTGCATCTCCTGAAACTTCATCTGTATGTGTAAATATTCTTGGTCTTTTCTGGTAAAAGATAAATGTAAGTTTCCTCCTGGCTTTTTGTATGATTAGCATTTGTTTCTTTAGGTCTCAATTTTCTCCTTTAGAAAAAAATATCTCAGTAATGTTTGATTAGGAATTATTCAAACTATAGATGGCAGCGATTTGGCTTTATATATTCTGAGCTGTTGATTTACCTTTGAATTCAAGAATTGAGGCATGTTTCACCACCCTATTTATTTATTTATCTGATCAGCATCATAACTTTATTGCTTTTTGTCTGAGGTAATTATGCCAGTGCCTGGTTGGCATTTAGAAGGCAGATAGGAAACACAGGGTATCCCAAACACTGGCATCCAGAAGGCCAGGGTCAGACAGAATCTGCAATGGCTCTTCAGGTCTGGAAAGCGTGAGGCTCCCCCAGGGAGAAAGAGGGCCAGGTTAAGCATGAAGACCTGAATAAGGTTTATACAAGTCTCTCATATCAGTGATTGGGAACCAGTGGCATAATGGAACAGCAATGTTGGGCATGCATGAAAAATTAAGACAAACTTCAAGTAGAAGGAGCTACCACTGAGAATACTGTTAAAATCCAGGTGCAAGTAATGTAAGTCTGATATTTGTGCAGGACATTAGAAATAGAAAGGAAGGAAGGAAGGAAGGAAGGAAGGAAGGAGGAAAGAAAGAAAGAAAGAAAGAAAGAAAACAAAGAAAAATAGTTTTAGAAGACATTCCAGGATTTGAAGATTACTTGACTCTGAAAGCTTAACAGATGTAGAATCAAGTCCAGGTTTCTGATTGTTACACATAGAATGCCTGGGCAGAACCTACAGGAGGAGCAGAGTAATACAAAAGAGGGGCAGTGGGCAGGAGAGAGATTAAAGTCTCTTCTGGTCAGTTTAAGACTCAGGGGAAGCTGTCCAGGGCTTAGAGCAATCATATCTAGAAGTAGAGATTTGGAAGTCTACAATGCGAAGGCAAGGGTTTTAGGCTAATTTTCTTAATGGTTATGTTACTGCCAGGGCCTGGACCTAGTGTTTCATAACTGACTGAGCTTTAAATTTTGTTATTCAAAGAAGATCAACAATTGTTTTGCTATGATATACAATTAAGTAGCATCTTTTTGTATTTTACATATAAAAAAGCATATTCATTTTTCCTTATTCCTAGAATAAGAATAAAGCCCCAGTGAAAACTATATTGGAAGGTTTTTTTCTTTTTTTGTATTTTGTTTTTTGTTAGAGCAGAATGAATTGCTTAGAACTATGAATATAAAGAGTGTGTATATGCAGAGTATGTGTGCTTCTTTTCCTTGGTAGCAAGCAATAAAATCAATGAATTTTTGAAAGAACAGAAAATAAATAGTCCAAATGAGAAGTGATCTCAGGAGTCAATATCTGAGCTCTTTTCCATGCATTTTATTATCCTCCAGTGCTCTTAACATTGGCCAAGGTCACATATATTGACCACAGTCCAGATCTTTAGATATCTGTATTTTTCTATGTGATTTTTTTTCATATTTCTGAAAACCTAGAAAATGATCTAATCAGTTGTTGCTGCTATTGTTTTTAATCTGAAATCCACCTCTGACTTTTTTGTTTTTTCAAATAGTACCAAAAATTTTGAGCATTCACTTTCCACTTCCATAGTCTTCTCCAGAAATTCTCATGGTTCCTATTCTGATCTGAGGCATTCCAGGTATGGAAGCAGCATGTCCCTCTCATGTGTGATTCCTGGTCAACTTGACTTGGACAGATTACTTAGAGATGCTGATTAAGTTACATGGGGGTCATGACCTTCCAGGCCTTTGCTGATTTGTCATGTGGTTAATGGTCATTTTTCAAGGCCAACAGGCAGGGGGCAGTGCTAAGAGAAGCTGTCACGTAACATACAACTTGGCTTCAGACAGAGCGTTGACCTCTTGTCATTAAGAGGACGTGGGGCAGATCCCAGCCAAAGCTAATGCCTGAAAGTGTGATGATACCTCTAGGATGTCACAGCAGGACCTTGAATAGCAGCTCAATTAGAATCAGATGTTCTAGCAGAGGAAGGGACATAGCATGCACCACAAGCTAAAGGGCATGATCCTTTCACTGAGGAGAGGCAGAAAGTCTTACTCAGATGGCTAGAGGTTTTTAGAGGAGGTTGTTTCCTGAAAAGATGAGCCGTCTTATTTTCCGGTTCCATGGTAAAATGTGAGTGATAGACTTCACGTGATTATCATGTCTTGGAGTTACCAAACTGTCTCCAACATCTGTGTGTCCAAACCTTTCCACCCTTTTTGCTGTGCTTCTGCTCTAATTAAGTTTTGAAAGAGAAGAGAGGATGTGGGAGTCTGCCCTTGTTAAAGACAGGTTAATTCTAGACATGGCTTTACATGTTGACATTTCCCAGTGCGCTCACAGCTCGTAGTAGAATTCTGTTGAAACTGTGCCATGATATACTGCCAGCAAGTGGGAGTGGTGAAAAATACTAGGAAGACTAGTGACGGCTAAAATAACATAAAATAGTATTCCTGTCATCACCTGTTTTGACAACGAAGACCTTCCCAAAAGCTCCCTAAGAAGACCCTACGTAGTTAGTAGTATTTTAAGGAAGAAGAATTATTCTGCATCATCATGATCTTTTTTATGGTGCAAAAATAAGTAAGTTTTTTTTAAGGAAACTAAATCTACTTATATTAAGCAAGCTGTCCCCAGATCATTTACCTACCCCTTTATTTATTTTTATTAAAAATGCCTTGTCTCTTTTATGCTTTCCAGTTTGAAATCAACTTTCAGTTTCTTTCCTTCAGGGAGAAGACAATCATGTAGTCCTTTAAAGTACTTGCTTTGTGTAATAGCCAAATTTTAGGGAAATATAAATTAAAACCACTTGCTAAGATTAAATCTGAGACTAATGAACACTTCCATGCATGTAACATAACTACTTTTTTTTTTTACTGACATGACTGCTTGGTGCAAGATACCCTATTTGTAAAATGTTTGTACTTGGCTCGTCATAAAAGGTGTTTTCTTTTTTTTTTTCTCAGAAAAATACCAATTAGCTCTGATTATGTGTTGTCACTCACTTTATGTTCTTTTTCCAACGCAAAGAAAAAATAAACAAAACACAGAAGTCAGTCTAAAATATCAAAGATCAAAACAGATGAAGAAAAATAAATCCATTACTCTATGTCCTCTTGGAAATTAAAATACAAGGCTCCTACAACAGCACTGCTTTATGTAATGTTGCTCTGAAGCAGAGGCAAAAGCCTGTTTATATTAATCATCCTTTCCTGTAGCTTCCACGGGCAACCAACCGGTGCATTTCAGCTGTAGGAGCTTACATTCTAGTGATTTCCCTCACTGCGTAGTGCTGGAAAATGTTTCCCAAACGCCAACTGCACCAGATGGAGACTACACTGCCTCCTGGAGCACTGACAAATCACTTATTAATTTTCATTACGGTGATTAAAACCAGTCAGGTATAAGAGAATCTGGATAGAAATTAAACATATATTTATTCTAAACTGGAGGATTTCCTTAAAGTCTTCTCGAGTTTTAGAGAGTTTATATTCATTTGTTCTTGTTCAACTTCTGCTGATTTGAAAATTTTTAGCATTTAGCTGGTAGGCAGATCTTAGCCAGAGAAGCCACTTACTGAAGGAAATCCTTGTATAATGACAGTCCAATATTATGACAGTTGCACCACATTTTATATGACATTATCATATGATGTAACAGCAGGCTGCATAATCACATTTTGTAAAGTCTGGTATTTCCTGGAGTATTTTGCTCCTGTCTAGAATATTTCTCAAGCTGTACTTTATTGTGGTAACTGAGTATATAAAGGTCAATCTGAATCTGAATTTCTGTGTGTATCAAAGACAAATCCATGTGGTGCTTTCCATTCATGTTTAAATATTTAACTTGGTGTTTAAGATAATTGATACTTAATACTTGCTGTGATTAATTTACACTGTTGATAATCAAATGATCCACAAAAAGGTTCCTTTGACGAGGTGTATTTTATGATGGGCTACCAGATAACTTCATTCACCGTTCAGCTCTGCTTTTCTACCACTGATAGTGAAAAGATTTCACTGTCTACTCAAGAAACTCCTTCTTACTCTTCCAACTTACTTTGCTATCACTTATAACTCTACTGCTAGGAATTATTTTCTCCCCAAGATATATTTTGTATTTCACCTGTCTAAATAATATGCAAGTTAGCCTTTGTGTGAAGAATTTTCTACTCACTTTAGATCATTTTTTAAATCTCTGTTGGTACATTTTATATACACATCATACTCACACTCAACATTGAGAATTTGTGCCAGTATATGACACCACTTCATTCTCATTTTTCCCAATCCCACCCTACAACACCCACCTCCTATATACATAAGCTTTGTTTTCCATCTTTTTACCATCACTTTTTTTCTTTCCCCAAAATGTTTTTGAAATAAAAATGGAAAAAATGATTTCAAAATTAATGAAAACTTAGTACAAAGTAGGAGCTTTTGAGCCTGTTGCAAATGGAAAGGTAGCCCAAATGAATGTTTGCAGTGGACAGGAAGCAGAAAGAGAGGAAGGAGTCTGTGGTCATAGTACCCTGATCAGGCCCGATCTTGTCTGATCTCGGAAACTAAGCTCAGTCAGAGCTGGTTAGTATTTGGATGGGAGAAAGACAGAAAGAAGTTTTCCTATCACCTGGAAATTTACTCTTTTATCAAGATGTTATGACAGCATAGATAAAATATTTCTTGTTACCAAAATACATACCAGCCTAGGTGAGAGAGAATGGAAATGAAGATAGCTAAATGCAAAATTAAAATTCATATGATACATTAAATGGTGAGGAAGGTGGGCCCCATGTTGACAGGAGTGGTCCATGTTCATTCAGTTGTATAAGCAGGAATTGAGCCAAGAATTTCAAGGCTGGGCCAGAGATTTAGCTCAGTGGTTCCAGCACCTGTCTTGCAAGCGCAAGGGCTGGGGTTCAATCCCAGTAATCACATAACAATACTGGGCAGGGAGACTCACCTCAGCAGCAATCAGTACCACATACCACAGTGCCAAGCATGGTGGCTCACGCCTGTAATCCCAGCATTTGGGAGGCAGAGGCAGGAGGATTGCTGTGATGTGAGTTTGAGGCTGAGCTCAGGGCCAGCCTCAACTACAAAGTGAGACTCTGTCTCAAAACAAAACAACAAAAGAGGAGAATTTCAAGGCTGACCTTATCCAGAAAGGAGCAAAACTTTTTGTACTCTAATATGTGAGTAAGCTGTTAGAATCCTACATATTAAATATATGTGTATTGATTTAAAAAATGATCTACAGAAGTGTCTTGAAGTACAAGCTACATCAATTCAAGTTGAAATTAGAAACTGGAACTTTTTGATGCCTTTCTGAGACTAGCTATTTGTTGATCTCTTCAGTCAAATTCTAAGACCATAATTGTAATACATTTGGATTTGTTAAGCATCTGCTGCTTAGAAAAGTGGAGAAAGTTAGGGGACTTAGGCATGTAGTCCTGCTCTGACACCCATCAGCTGTGACCTGAGGTACTGCTGCTGCTACATTTTTGTTCCTTGTATAACTTGTGATTGTTAGGAACAAATGTGTGTAGGTTATTGAGCGTGGCTATGGGAAAATAGTATTTACATAACAAATGTTGACTATTTGTTGAGTGGTTGAATAAATGGATGTCACTGTCATAAATTCTTAGCAGTTGGTGAAATAGATGTAACTCTTTATAAGAACTACATTCTTATGATAAAATCAAATTTTCTTGGCATTTCTTGGTAGTTTGTTGTTTTAATTTTTACGATATAACTTTGGATGTAAGGCAGAAATTTGCCATAATAGGTATATATCTTATGACACAAAGGAGATATTTTAAAAGGTAAGTTTAAAGAATTATTTATTTCTGAAGTAATTTGATAATAAATAATAATAATAAAGAATAAAACATTACAACTTATGTAACTTAAATAAGATAGAAAGAGCAAACCAGTGCTGAGTAAATATGTATATTCTCATGATTATTGAAGGAAATGATTTCAGCTTAGGATAGAACAATATTAAGAACAGCACTTTAGAAATAAAAATGACTGGATTTTGCTTTTTCTACTGTTATGTAACAAATTAGCTGCAGCAATAATTGAAGAAAAAAAGCAGAATACTCCTGCTGCATGGCAACTACTGAGTTTTTAAAATGTATGAGGTATAATTCTTAGCAAATTAACAAATTAGGTTGTTTCTTTTTCTTTTCTTTTGATTATACTAAAAACTAAAATTGTCATCCCCCTTCAAGGGTATAGAAAATACACAACTGAAAGGTAAAGTCACTTAGAGAAAAAAATCAGAATTTACAAAATACAGTCAAGGGGTCTGTGATTTAAAGAATTAACTTGAGGGGTTCTTCTCGGTTCAGCTAAGAATTTTACAGATCATTAACGACTGACAGGGCTGTTCAATGAAAAAATGACTGTAATTCCAAGATAAGCCACTAATGAATGCTTACTTAGCGCTTCCACGACTGCTGGAGAGAGTCACAACTGGAGGGGGAGAAAAGATTACTATCCGTAGATACTTCCTGCAATCAAAAATGTCTACCCAATCCTCCTAGGTAAAAACCTCAGAATTATCTCTCCAATCTCACAATGACAGGTTAATATCTTTCTGACTAATCTTTTTCTTTCCATCCCTACCAAAACTTGCCAAGCTCAGGCCCTAATCTTTTCTTATCCTAGTTAATTCTGAAGTAGCAGCCTCTCTACACTCACGACTCTACTGCCAGAGTCTCCCTGTGACAGTGCAGATGAGAGCCTGTCCCTCCCCCACAGACCTACAATACCTTCCTGCTCCCTACCCTTGAAGATCAGACTGCTCAATACTTGCTGTAGTTTGGTACTTCATAGGTGCTGAGTAGTATAGGTTGTGACATGAAAAATGACCCAATATGGGATCTATTCTAATTTAACTATGGAGAAATGACTGTTGCATCCCTCAAATAAGAAAGATCTGTGATGGTTTCTATACTTATGCTTGCATTGCCTACTGGATTTTATGAATAGTTGAGTTATAGTAAGTAATATCTCAGTCTTGTAGGTCTACTTCTCCACATAAGGAAATTTGTTAGTCTGATACATCTAAATAATTTAGGAAGTATTTACATGTGAGAATATCATTGACCACAAATAACTGCGTGGGCTTCCTCCATTAATATTCAGATTTTCTTTCTTTCTTTCTTTCTTTCTTTCTTTCTTTCTGTTCTGGGCATCAAACCAAAATAGTCAGAATTATTGTTAAAACAAGGTAAACCCTCAGGTCCCTAGAACAGTGCCCTCAGTCTTTATCTTTAGGTAGGAGAGTATATATTATATAGACACATAAAATAAATCAGTATATGCCTCCGCTTTAGCTGTTGTTTGTTTGCTAGGCAAGGGAGGGGACCAGGCACGTGTCTGACAGTAAATTTACAGGAGAGAGAAACACTCAAGAGTTTTCAACAACTGCTTTCTTCTTAACTTCTTTTAAAGCATCCTCAATTGATATAATCTCTTTCACTTGTGAAGTTTTTTGTGTTCACTTTGCTTTATTTAATGTTGTGTCGTGACTAAAAAAAATTTGAACTCGGAATGCTACCTTGTGGGTGTCAGTGTGTTCTAAGCGGGGCGGGGCTGGGGAGAGAATCCAAAGGCTTGTTCACTGAGAGTGAGCTGGAGAGTTCTGAGACCCTGAGCCCAAGTTTTATTCTAAAACATTCGTAACAAGTACAGATTAATAATCCTGCTATATAATTCAGGAAATAATAGAAAATTGATTGAAAAGCAAAACCCTCATGTCAGGGAATTGGTGTTCTGTGAAGTTTTCTTTTCGGTCGCTTCCTCTCACCTCCACACTCATCCTGGATGGCCTCCTCGCCTGCCATGACCTCCGTGGCTGCCCACATGCACATGGCTCCCACGTGTGCCGCCCCGTTGATGCCTCACTCTTCACTGTGCACAGATTTTCCTTATCTACATGCTCTGAACTCCTCTGCAGTTATAATATATAAATATAAAGTAACCAGCAGTTTTTTAAATAAAGAAGAAACCAGAATCACTAAAATCAGTATTGTTTTTAAAACTAAAACCTTATTTCAGGGCCCTACCTGAACCAAAAAAAAAAAAAAAAAAAAAATTGGATACTTATTATGGGAGTAGTCTTCTGAAGGAACGTATTGTCCCAACAGTGATCAGTGTGTTTATTCTGAAGCTATATATATTTTGGTGTCTGTCTTAGCCCGGGTTTTTCTACTATAATGGGATGCCACAGAGAGAGTAACCATAATGGACAGAAATTCAGTGGCTCCCAGCTCTGGAGGCTGGAAAGGCCAGGGAAGGGGCTGGCATCTGGTAAGAGACTTCCTTCTGACTGTTGTCCCTGGAGGGAGGGGCAAAGAGAGAGAAGGAAGAGAAAAGGGAGTCACACTCACTCTTTTATAATGGCTCCCAGTGTGATGCCAAATCCTGTCCATGAGGGTGGAGCCCTTATGTCCTAATCACTTCTTTTTTTTTTTTATCTTTATTGGTACATTACATATACACATCATGACTGCACTCCATAATGGGGATTTGTACCAGTATAAGACACAACTTAATTCTCATTTAAAAAGCTCTGCACAGCAAAGGAAACCACCAACAGTGCAAATAGGCAACCAACAATGTGGGAAAAAATCTTTACCAGCTGTTCCTCAGATAAAGGGCTACTATCTAGAATATATAAAGAGCTCAAAAAAATCAGCCTAATCACTTCTTAAAGATCCACATTTTAATAGTGTTCAAAAGGCAATTCAGTTTCAGTAGGAATTTTGAAGGGAAAACGACATTCACACACTAGATGGTATCATCCAGCCCAATCCTCTTCTGTATTCAGCCCTCGCTTTCAATTCCATCTGATGTGTGGTTCTTTCTGGGAAGTGAAACCATCTTCTCAAATGCTGTCTTAGGTTAATTAAAATTACATTCTACAGTCTCCAAGGAATCTTATGAGCCCCCCCCCACAATTTTTTAAACAGTGGCCGTGCTTTTTAAGTATATCTGTAGATGGCCAAGGTGACTTCAGTTCAGATAAGTTTGTTACAAAAACAAATAAGTACACCAAAATCCATATTCTTTACTTTATAATTCCTTCTCAGAATTTTAGTCAATGTGATGATCACCTTGCATAGTTTACCTTATAGAGGTGAAGTGATTAAAAAACTATTATTGATCTTTTATTTGTTTATATATTGTACCTCCAAGTACATGAAAGAAGCTGAAAAGTGGGTTCAGTATCCTCCACACCACTTCATTATCACTGATAGTAATAGTTTGCAATTTCATAGCATTCCTGGCAATATCATCCTTCTATTTCTTATATAATCCTCTGAAAAAATAGATATTTTCTCTGCATCTCCCAATCTCCAGGCAAGAGAACATGCAAGTCAGGGCATGGCTTATGCCACTTTGGCCCTTCTTACACATTAGCTAGTGGCAGAGATAGGAGCTGTCCAGTCACATTGGGTTTATAGAGGATGTCGGCCTTGTTCTTTAGTTGTGCTGGAGATGTGTTTTTAAGAGGCCAGTATATACCCCAACAACCATTTTTCTGGTTTTAATGATTTTCAAAAACAAAAACCCTTTAAGTATCTATATATATGATCATCTTTTTAGCCATGCACAGACGTAGATACTTTGCTACTTTGACACCATGCTACTCTGGTATTTTTGTCATAGGGTATAGTCAAAGTGTTTTCTCGATTTCAGTACCCAAACAGGGTTCTCTCAGAGCCTAAGATTTGAGAGATTCTATTTTCTTTATAAAACTTCTGTAATTTTTCAAGTTTCAGGGATTTAGATGTGAATAATTTAAAATATACAATTACAATTTTTTAATTCAAATACTAATACTGAAAGAATGTTCCTCGCTCATTTTTCTTTGATATCATAATAGAATACTCAATTTAATCTCACAAATGTTGTCTTTCAAGCTCTGAGTGCATACTTTTAGCTTTATGTAACAGACCGTGACGAAAGACATGCTGCTTTCCGTAACAATCTCCCAGGGATTTCCATGTATTTCAGGTAATTCCACCTTTGTGTGTTCCTCCTCTACATCATTTCTTCTTTAAGCTACATCCTAGACATTCTTTGCTTTTTTCCACTGGTATATAACTGGAGACATATCCAATTCTTAGGTTTGGCAACAGTTCAGGACCAAGGGACAAGGTCACTGAGATTATAGACTGTTGAATGTGTGACAAAGCGGCTCATAAAAAATCTGGTCAGATGTCCTTCATTTGCCTTTAATTAACTACAGCTGCTTTTTATGTTGCGAGCTGATCTTTGATCTGCTTTCCCCTTCAGACTTCTGTGCACAAGGTAGTTAAAAACAAACTAGGAGGCCAATGTTAAAGACAAAAAAAGAAAGAAAGAAAGAAAGAAAAAATCCCCCTGGGGTAATCAAATGACAGTTGAAGCAGCCATAAGCTGTTAGCTTTATTCATCAGAGAACTTTAAACATGTCAAGGAATAGAATAATGTCCCTGCTGTTAGATCGGCCTCCACAATGAAGATTACAACAGCTTTGGGATGGATGAGTGGGCAAACTTCTTGTGAAAACAAGTTTATTGAGGAGCAATTTACTACAGTGGCACTGAATCTAGCTTTCACAGTTTCATAGCAAGAATATTGGTTCAGTATGCCTAGAGAAAGTTGGCCCTCTCAGAATGGCAGATTTACAGCACAACCTCACTCTAACCCAGTGGCCCCTGCAATTAAGTTTAGAAAAACTTCCTACAGACTGTGTGCTGAAGTAGCTGGGCTCTATTTACTACAGAGCTTTTGCTGAAGCATTAGCTATAGTGCATGATCAAGCATAAATTTTAGTTTGGTAATGACAGCATAAACCTTAAAATCTTCCATACACCTAAATATAGTCTTCTTCTGACTCAAAATTCCAATGCCAATATCTGAAATTTAAGAATAATAGAGAACACCTCATGCCAAATAATGTTGGAAAATAGTTTAAGAACCCTTTTGAAAGGAAGTTCACTGTAATTATATCTAAGTGAGTTTCTTTATGTCAATTTTCTACTATATTATAACCCATAGCAGCCATTTCATGATGTCAGAGCCCTTACTAATTGGAGAAACTCTTTGGTTTCAAAGGAATAAAATTAAAAATTCCCCATTCTTGTACTCCAAAAGTCATTCCAGGAGCTAGCATTACCATTCCAAAACTGGAAATGGGCCCAACCAAAGGGCAAACTATGAGCCAATCTCTTGAATGAACATAGATGCAAAAATTTCCAACAAGACACAACAAGGCAAGAGAATGACACAAATGAAACAAGATCACACATCATGTGAAGCAGGCTTCATCCTTGGGATGGTTCAACATATTGATAAATATGAAACACCACATAAACACAAGCAAAGATAAAACTCACAGGATGATCTCAACTGAGACAGTAAGTATCTTTGCTAAAACACAATATCCATTCATGATAAAAACCCAAAAGAAAATAGATATTGAAGAACCTTATGTCAATCAGAAAAGATCCATTTATGACAGACTAATGGTCAACACCGTGTTATACAGGAAAAAGTTAAAGCCTTTCTTCTGAAACCAGAAAGAAGACAAGAATATCCACTATTACCATTCCTGTTCAGTATAGTTTTTGAACATTAGCCAAAGCAATCAGACAAGAGAAAGAAGGAAAAGTGATTGTACAAGAAAGGAAGAAGTCTTTTCATATGAGAAATTGAAAATGTAAATGGGCTCTAGAATGTATGTTAGATATAGTAAAATAGAAAATATTCAGAGGGAGGATTGGGGATATAACTCAGTGGTTCCGGCACCTGTCTTGCAAGCGCAAGGGCCCGGGTTCTATGCCCAGTAACCACATAACAATACTGGGTGTAGAGACTCACCCCAGCAACAACCAGTACCACATACAACAGTGCCAGATGTGGTGGCTTACACCAGTAATCCCAGCACTCGGGAGGCAGAGGCAGGAGGATTGCTGTGATGTGAGTTTGAGGCTGAGCTGAGGGCTAGCCTGAACTACAAAGTGAGACCCTGCCTCAAAATAAATAAATAAATAAATAAATATATAAATAAAATAAAATAAAACAATAAAAAGGGAAGATGTCATCCTTTGTTACTGGATAGATAGAATTCATGTTGTCAAAATGGCCATACTTGCAAAACTGATAGATTTAGTGCCATCCCAATCACAATACTGATAGCATCCTCACAAATCTACAGAAAACAGCCCTAAAATTCATAGTGAACCAAAATGGGCCCAGAATAACACAGTGATCCTGGGCAACAAGAGCAAAACAAGAGGCATGACAATCCTGGACTTCAAGTTGCACGATTGTAGAGACCAGATGGGAAGAATGAGGCCTAATCAGCCTCCTGTTGCTGAGGAGAAAGAGAAGAGAGCAGACAAGCACACTCACATGCTGCAGGGAGAAGTAAAAATGCCTGAGGGGAAGTTGTTTTCCAGGAGAAGACCCGCGGAGGGAGGGAGAGGTGACCCCTGTGGTACTCTAATTGCTAGGCCTGTGTCTGAATGAAAAAAGACGAGGTGCGCTGGTCATTCGGGCTCACTCTGGCCCTCCTGATTTTAACTTTATCTATGACTTTTTATTCATTATCCCTTAGTCAGGTTTGAGCTCAGCTTGTAAGCTGGTTTCTACATAACACAAAACTATAATTACAAAACAACATGGTTGTTTTTCTGTTATGAGTATGTGTACTCAATTGACTTGACATGTACATCAATTGAACAGAAAAAATTCCAGACAAAAGTCAGCTACCTAATCTTTGACAAAAGGATCAAAACATACCCCAGAGGAAAGAGAATTTCTTTAAGAAAAGATGCTAAGAGGGCGGGGGATTTAGCTCAGTGGTTCTGGCGCCTGTCTTGCAAGCGCAAGGGCCCAGTTCAATCCCCGGTAACCACATAACAATACTGGGTGTGGAGACTCACCCCAGCACCAACCAGTACCACAGACCACAGTGCCGGGCGTGGTGGCTCACGCCTGTAATCCCAGCACTTGGGAGGCAGAGGCAGGAGGATTGCTGTGATGTGAGTTGGAGGCTGAGCTCAGGGCCAGCCTGAACCACAAAAGTGAGACCCTGTCTAAAAAAAACAAAAAAACAAAAAAAACCTAAAGAAAAGATGCTAAGAAAATTGGCTGTCCACATGCAGAAAATTGACTCTACACCCATATCTCTTACCATATAGTAAACTAAATCAAAATGGTTCAAAATCTAAATGTTAAAACAGAAACATTTAATTCACTGGAAGATTAAAGAAGTGAGTGAAGCCCCGGAAGTTATAGATGTTGGCAAGGCCTTTCTGAATGCATAAGATATGATACCATCAACAAATAAGATCATATAAAATTAAAAAGCATCTACACAGCAAAAAGAAACAACATAATGAAAAGAAAACCTACAGAATGGGAAAACACTTGCCTATTATTCCTCAGACAAAGTACTAATTCCTAAACAATCTGAAGAACTCAAGCTTATGTTTGTGGATGACTTCATTCTTTGCTTTTTGTGTTTCTGTTTTATGGAGTGGCACATATTAATTTTTAAATAGTAAAGATCATTTTTAAAACTCTAAAAAAAGAACTCAAAAACATTAAACCCTCTGAAATAAAAAAACAAATCAAAAAATGGACAACAGAAATGAACAGAAAGTTCTCAGAAGAAGTACAGGGGGCCGATTTAAAAAAAAAACAAAACATACAAATGGCATTTAAAAAAATCATGTCTGCCTATTGAAGATATGCAAGTTAAAACAACATTGATATTAGCTGTTATTCAAGGAAGACTGGCTAGCATCAAAAAAATACAGTAGTAACAAATGCTTCCCTGCTGTAGGGTTAAAATGAATACTTAGGCATTGTTAATGAAAATGTAAACTAATAAAACCATCCATCGTGCAAATGGAGATTCCTCAGAAAACAAAAATTGTAAATTCAATTTGAGCCAGATATACGTGCATACACTGTTTGTGGTAACACAGTTCACAACAAGTAAATCTTGAAAGAATCCTATATGTTCATCAACACAAAAATTTGAGGAAATGTATGAGGAAAATGTATTTATACACATTGAGGCTCTACTGTGCCATAAAGATGGGTAAACTTGAGTCACTTGTCGGAAAGTGGATGTACCTTCAGACCATAATTTAAGTCAAATAAGTCAGTTCCCCAAGCTTAAATATCGCATAGTTTCTCTCATATGAGAAACTCAAAACAGAGATAAAAGACAAAGTAAAAAACAGATAATAGGAAATAGAGAGACATGTCTTTTGCAAATAGGAAGGGGAACAAAGGATGGAAGTGGGAGGTAGGGAGGAAGTGGAACAAATAAGTAAAGAATTAAGATGTGTTATGCACGCGTGCCATCTCCCTCATGAGCACTGTGATCGTTATGCACCACAAACATGTACTAATAAAAAGTTTTCAATTCCCTCTCCTTAATTATTCAGTAATGCATTTTCAATATTCTCAGTGGTTCTCCCTCTTCATAAATTCCAGAAAATAGTCAGTGTTATGGACTCTTTAGTACCTTGGAAATTTAAAAGTGACCCAAATAATGTGTATTTCAAAACTTTCTTATCTTTAAACATAACATCTTTCTCAGGACACAGCAAGGAGGCCGTCCCCACACTTGCTGATGCCTTTCAGATTCTCCCAAATGATACATGAACAATCCATTTAGTCCTCCATCTTTACCAACTTATTCATGGTCAAATGATGACCTGAGGTTAGGAGTTATTTTCTGCAGTCACACCAACTGTATCTTAAAAGCACATGATGGCTCTATGTCTGTTAGAAAATGCTCTTTCAAAGGATTAAGAGCTCCTTAATAGAAAAGGTAGTCCATGTAGAAAATACAGACAGCTTGCTCTTAGTTGCCACAATGTTTATCCTATTCTGTATTTGAAATTTTAAAGAAGCTTCTAAGAAAAACGTATGTTTTCATTGCACACTAATTATATAGGGTTAACCGAGGACTCAGGACACGCCTATGGCCCTCAGACAGAGGGAAGCTGGGGAAGCAGAAGATAACTATGGGAACCTCAGGCACCTCTGTCAGTTCCAACTCATTGACCTACAGGAAAAGCACTCAAGGGAACCTCATATTTCAGTGTTTCAAGAAAGCTGGAATTGTGATTTGGGGGGGAGGGGCTGAAAAACTCTTCACTTTTAAGTATTGATAACTGATTAATTTTTACAAGAATGTCATTGGAACAAACACATCTATAGACTATTGATATAGTGCCTTGATTTTATCTTTTTTTTTTTTTTTTTGTAATTCAGGCTGGCCCTGAGCTCACTATGTAGCACAGGCCAGCCTCAAACTCACAACATTCCTCCTGCCTCTGTCTCCCAAGTGCTGAGACTATAGGTGTGATCCACCATGCCCGGCACTGTGGTGTGTGGTTATCTGGAATCAAACTTGGGACCTTGCACTGGCAAGGCCAATGCCAGAATCACTGAGCTAAATCCCTGGCCCCTGCCTTGATTTTATTTTCATGATTACTCCTTGGACAAGCTGTGACATGATATTCCAAACTTAATTCCTGTGGATGACATTGTATAATCAGAAATACACAAAGTGAAAAAGAATATTAACAAATAGTTTGCATGAAGGCTTATAGGGAACTTGGATACTCTATTCTAGTTGATCCTCAGGCTTGTATAGCTGTTATATTTACCCCCATGTATACAGTAGGAAATTGAAACTCAATGAGTAGTTGTTGAATAGTTTAAGGACATGGAATCTTTGGAGAAATTTTCAAGTCATGGATTCTTCTTGAAAAGAAGATGAACACAAAGACAAACAAAAACCTTTCAAACATAATCAGTTGATAGTCCCTAGTAGTTCACAGACACTATCCTCTTTCCAAAGCCTAAGCATAGCTTAAAAACCCCGCAATAGATGATTTATGAAACCTGATATAAAACTCATAGCCAGGATTTCAATGTCCAGTGGTGTGTGCATGTATACGTGTGTTTGTGTGTTTTACTTTTCCTCCAGTATGATGTGTCCCTTCTCGGAGCATGTAAGGGAGATAGCTGAAAGCGGCACAGGCCCCTCCCTGTGCTATCACCCCATGGAAAGCTGGACTCTCAGGAAGCTGGACTCGGCAGAGCATCAGAAGTCTCCTCAGAATAGTCCTAAAAAACCTCCCGCTGTTGCCTGGAGAGACTCAGGGTTACATTCAGCCTTAGAACAGTAAGAATGCCAGTCATCGATGGATCGCTCAGATGCACTTGGCATTGTGTCAAAGTCAGAACAGGTTTGGTATCTGTTATGTAGACAAGGAAACTCCTAAACTGAGCTTGTCATCCCAACTCTGGACCTAACACTATTGACTATTACGTTGTTCTGCTTTTCATTTTAGAGTGTCATGGTGGGGCAGGTGCTGGGAAAGGGGAGATCTTTTATTCTATCAACCTTTTAAAAGTATAGTAGTGCAAAACTTCCTGAATGACCAATCTTTTTTTCCTTTTAAGAACACAATGTGTGTGTGTGGTTTTTTTTTTTAGATAACATGAATTTTTAAAATACTGTGCAAGTAAAGGAAAAAATAATTTTGCCAGCCTGTGTGAATTTTTGTATATACACAGGTTTAACCAGGGATGTCTCTACCTATCTAGATTTAGATCTATCATTTTTGTCTATTATGTCTATCTATCATCATTTACCTAGCTATTTGTCTATATCTACCTATCTGTTTATGTTGTTGCCAAACCCTTATAAAACTGCCAAAACTCAGAGACAATCTGTATAATATTTAAGGCCAATCACACCAAATTTCTTTACAACTCCATTGACTATCCAGTATTTCCACACACTTTGGGAAATAACACAGTATAGATTTGTTTTCTCCATTCTTCATACAAGTGTTATATGTAGTATGAGAAGTGAGATTCCTACCAAATTTAAATGGGCAGCTGCCAAATATAACTCACTCAAGATAGAGTGAATCATAGTATTTTCATGTCAAAGGCCTCAGTACTTAAAAGTACACCCCATTAAAAGAACTGTGTAACTTTTATGTAAGTTCCTCATTAAATAGATAATCTTGAAGTTTATGGAATTTGATAATGTTTATTGTGCATACACCGAACAGAAGAAAGATGTGCTACATCAATGACATTTAAAACAGAGACTTAATTAAATGTATATTTGAAATGTAGAAATTGAATTTTTAAAATATTTTGCTAATATTTAATTTATGTAAAGTAATTTATGAAATGATTTTAACTGATGCAATAATTATACATTTTTATGATCACAGTGTAATATTTCAACATGTGTGCAGTGAATAATAAATCAGTAATTCATAATAATCATCATCTCAAACATTTATTTTCTTTATATTGGAAACATTTAAAATTCATTTTTCTATCTACTTTGAAATACACAATAAATTATTAACTGTAGTCATTACTGTGCTGTTGAACACTTGAACTTAGTTCTCATGTGTGATAGTATTAATATATATTGTTAATCAGCTCTTTTGTATCCTCTCTTATCTTCCTTTTCCAATTTCTACTAAACCACTATTATAACTAAAAATTATGTTATATATACACACACAGTTCTGAGTGTAACTTAAATTTATTTTTAGATTTAAAAACAGGATTTTGTATTATGAGTCCAGTTTAAGTATGACAAACTCTGTTATCACTTGTTAGACATAATTTTCTATTAACTTGTCTTAGTTACTTTAAATTTCTGAGACAAAATATCCAATACTCAAAGTTAAAGGATGAAGGGGCCTATTTGGCTCACAGTTTGTGGTGGTTCCAGTCCACAGTCAGCTGGCTGCAAGGCAGGGTGGCCCGGCAGACAGATATTACAGAGGAAAAATAGTTCATGGCAGGAAGAAAGTAGCATAACAAGCAAGCAAGGGATAAGACGAGCCTTTTTCTGTTCCTTATATTGTGTCCAGGTTTGCAGGATTATGACAGTGCAAAACAAATAAATGGACTGATTTAGTAATCACCCACCCTTGGTCCTAGCATTGCACCATGAGTCAATCAAGCACCCTAGATCCAGCCATCTCTGAAAAAGCCCCATCTATGACTACATGAGGCTTGACATCTAAACACAGGCTGTAACACTTGCCATGTAGAACTAAAAATAAATAAAAATCGATTTTTATAGTTTAAAATTAGTCTAGATCCTAAAAACATGTAGTTTAATTTTTTCTATATTGATTTATTTCTATTCTTGCAGCACCAGGAATCAAACTCATGACCTTTAACTTACAAGGCAGGTGGCAATGCCACTGAGCTAAATGTTTGACCCTATATTCAAATATTTTATAAATTACATTTAATTTTAAATGCAAAGCTCATGCATAAAGCTATACTTATGAGATTAATTTTAACAGCATATTTCCTCTAATCTTCCTAGATAATAATTTTCCATAGTTTATATTAATTCAGAATATGATATTTTGCTGCTTTAATCCCACATGACTCTGAAAGTACTAATCCTATCTCTAGGAATGTAACAAATATTTGGAAGGCTTGTCAGTATTTACCTCATAATTTTTTTCTGTTTCTTTAACTTCTTTTTTTTTAGGTTTTTTGAGACAGAGTCTCGCTTTGTGGTTCAGGCTGGCCCTGAGCTCAGCCTCCAACTCACATCACAGCAATCCTCCTGCCTCTGCCTCCCGAGTGCTGGGATTACAGTGTGAGCCACCACGCCCGGCACTGTGGTATGTGGTACTGGTTGCTGCTGGGTGTGGGTCTCCACACCCAGTATTGTTATGTGGTTACCGGGGAATCGAACCCGGGTCCTTGCACTTGCGAGACAGGCGCCGGAACCACTGAGCTAACTCCCCGGCCCTCTTTAACTTCTTTTTCTACTCCCTCAGATCATTTTAAAAGATTGGCCATTCACTTTTTTCAAGGAAAAAGTGGCTGATACATCTCTACTATACACAGGTCCATTTCTAAATCTTATGCACTAATGTGTTTTCTTGTCAGTCTCTTTCTCTCTTTCCTGTCTGTCCTAGTGCTACATGCCTCCTAAATCCTCCTTTGGATTTTCATCTTATGACCTCATGCCTTTGCTTTGTTTTTTTTCCATGAGGCAATGTTTGCACACAGATGTTCTGAAATGTATAGCGTATATTGGCTTGAAAATGGAAGTTTTACTTCTGTAAAGTGGTTTGGGATACACTTTTATCCAAGATACTATGCCAAATTGAATTGTAGATTGTAACATGCAGCCAAGGTCACCTCTGTTTGCCCCGACAGAAAGCGATTCATAGTTTTAATAATCATGATCTCCTATTAGAGGGGATTCCACAATTATTATATAAATCTACCCAGCAGGAATTATCTGTTGCCTACTTCTGCCCATCTTTCCTAATATGACTTATACTTTTAAAATGACAAGTTCAGACATACCAGCCATATCCGCAGTTTAACACAACCTCTTATGAAGCATATATGTATTTAAAATCTGAACCATTTCCTTTCTTTTCCAAGAGTGCTAATCTCACAGGGATATTGAATAACCAAACTAGAAACTGAAGACCCTGAAATGAAAGTGTTTCTTTAGCTATAGTGAAACTAATTAATCCCAGTACCATTGTTCTTAAGTTGTTAGCAGTGTAGAGAGTCAGTTAATTAAGAATAAAAGTTAATTCCTCAAAGTAGGAAGCAGGAGAAGTGTTGTGTAGAAATTCCAAATGCAGTCTTACCATTTTACAAATTGCAAAAAAGCAACTGTTACAAGAAATGTTTAAACTCTGAATTTCTGGTTTGTCCCTCACCTCCCCCAGTCAGGGACACTCACATGGCCACAGTTCTTCCAGTCAGGTGTCCCCTCCTCTTGACCATAGTGACTGGTCAGGGATTCACTCATAAACACACTGAGGCCCATTAAAGCCCTTTCAGGAACATGTATACTAGAGAAGAGTTCTGCTTGTCTCTTAAAGATGACAGGATGCAGACTGGGGACACTGAGGGCAGTGTG
This sequence comes from Petromus typicus, assembly GCA_004026965.1. Lineage (NCBI taxonomy): Eukaryota > Metazoa > Chordata > Mammalia > Rodentia > Petromuridae > Petromus > Petromus typicus. The sequence goes on from PVIR01008019.1 coordinate 47,738, forward strand.
TGCTTCTCTGTGTGAGGAAAGCTCTGTCACAGGAGTGAATAAAGACAAGCAGGGACAGGCAGGTAAGGGAAGAGGGGAAAGTCTTGGAGCCAAGCATCTCTGCCATTTCCATCATTGCAGTTATGAGCCAACAAATTCCTCTTTTGTGTTGAAGCTGGTTTGTGTTGAATTTTGTCTCCAAGAACTGAAAGAGTCTTGACAAATTATTTTTGTTGGAATTGACTAGCTGAATGAATAGGCAAGCATTGTTTCTCCACACAGTCCTCCAGCTTCCAACACAATAGGTGTTCTCTCAGGAGAAAGGCCATTTTAAAACACAAATACTCCCTTTTAAGAAGAGTTGCTTCCAAGCTGCAGTGAAGCAAATATTGAATATATTAAACCCTGCCATGGACAGAACAACATTGTTTCATTTCTAATAATGCATTTTGCACTCTTTGTTCATTGGAACCATAGAGTTAAAATGGCTTGACTTGAAGCAGATCTTCCCCATCGAGTTGCAATCTCATGTCTTAGACTTATTTTCCTATGACTAGTGTTCCCAAAGCCATTCCTAAGAGGAGGCTTCAGTGTTGCTGCAGTGAACCTCCTGCCCCTGGTCCCAGCACTTTCTGGTGACCCTTTTGCTTTCTTCTTGTCTCCTGTTCACCCTTTGAGCCACACCCATTTCTGTCCTAGTGGCAAGTAGAATTTAGTTCCAAAAGGTGCCATTGTGGCAACTTACATTCAAAAAAATGTCAAAATTTCATCTTATATGCAATTCTTATTATTTACTTAGAATTTATTTATTGGACACTGTGATGTGTTTTGAGATCCTAATGCCAGAATTTGCATTCTGTTGTTAAACTGATTTTGTTTGAAAACATTTTTTAAAAAAATTAATGGGTAAAATTTTATTCATTGTGTATGACATGATGTTTTGGAGTTTATCTGCATTGCAGAATGAATAACTCTACCTCACTGACATATGCATTATCTCAGTTTGCATCTTTGTGTTATAAACACTTGAATCCACTCTCTTAACCTTTCTCAAGAATAAAATATAATGTTAGCTATTGTCATCATGTGCTGCAACAAACCTCAAAAATTTATTGGTCCTGTCTACCTGAGACTATATATACTGTGGGAAACCTCTCTCCTATCTCCCTCCACCCCAGCCTCTGGTAATTGTTGTTCTACTCCTAACTTTTGCAGATCAACTTTATAGATTCTGCATATGAATGAGACTTTGCAGCATTTGTCTTTCTGTGCTTGTAACATTTCATTTAACATAATGTCCCCTAGGTGTGTTCATGTTGTCATAAATGACAAATTTTCCTTCCTTTTAATGCCTAAATAATATTTCATTGTGTGGCAGCAGCCTCATACATTGGTTTGTTTTGTTTTGTTTTAAAGGAGAGTGTTTTCTGTAACGGCTGTATTATTTCACATCCCTAACAACAGCATGCATAAACTTCCTCTTCTCCACATCCTCACCAATGCTTTCTGTCTTCTGTCCGCTTTGCTTTGTTTGGGTGCATAATGCATGTGAAGTAGTTAATGTAATAATCTTATTCATTGAGAACTAAATAATGACACTGGTTGAACAGAGTAAAGCCTATCTGCTATGTCAAACAGTCCCAACATTGCAGTGTTTTAAGGAACTAAAGTGTCACTTGCATGTAGCAGTTGTGAGGGTAGAGGTCCCAGCAGGTAATGATGTAATCTGTGCTCTTCACAGTCATTCTGGGAGACCAGAATGCCTAGTTGATAGGCAGAAAGCTTCCTTCTGGGGCTTGTCCTGCCATCCCCTAGGACTCTCATAAGTTTTGGGCTCTCTGCTTCTTGTAGTCCATGTGTGAGAACTTCTGTAAGCACACAGCAACATTTCCTCTCCAGTCTTGTGAGGTGCTCACACCCTCAAGGAGAGCAGGTGGAGGAAAGCTATTTTACTGAGAAAGAGAACATTTTATGTCACAGCTGAGTGCTCTGTAGTCAAAAGAAGACAGTAACCAGTTATTGGCATGGTGGGTGGTTTAAAGTGTTGGTTGACTGATTAAATATCAGTTCGTAAGAATTTTTGTTCAAAATTCTAATGCAAAACTATAACTTTTATTAGTGTATTATGATAGTCAGAGAATCTAAAGATTAACTTTATAGCATTTTTTGTGCAAGCAATATGAAGGAATTATTACAAAGTATAAAATAAAATAACTTCATAATTTTAAAACTGTATTAGCCTAGTAGGATAAGCAACAGGACTTATGATTAGATTTGGACAGCAGCTCATTCATAAATGTTTAGTACAGTTGGTTCTCTGGAAAACAAACAAAAACCTTGATATATAGCATTTGCTAATTTTAGTGTAAACATTGCTTAGCACTTGGTGTAAATAGTACTCATACGTTGGCTGACTTCAAGCTGTGAAAGAGATGCTATCGAGCACAAAGCTGGAGGAAAGGTCTGTCCTGTAAGAGCCAGCTTTGGCACATGGCAGAAGGATGGAGGAGGGCAGGCTCTGATCCTGACTCTTGCAGTACACTGAGAACTCCTTCTGATAGACAATTTGGTAGAAGCAGAAAGGGAGCCTAGTGCTGTCAAGATGAGAATAAGGAGGGAGAAATCCTGAGACAGAAAAATGTGTTTGCCTTCCTAGTTGATCAGCAGAAAGCAAACAGTATTGCCAAAGTCAAGCAAGTCTTCCTGAAGTGAACATTTAGGTTATCGTGAGCTATAAACTATCTTCTCTTCTGCCACAGAGTCCTGCTACTGCCTCCTTCTACTACTTTCTCGTATTCTGGTAATTTCCAGTGTTCAAGTGCTGATCAGTTTCACATTATTTCAAATTCTCTGAACAAAGTACAATATGAACTTTCTAAATTAATACATTTGTTACATATTCACTTACTAAATATGAATACAGATTTGTTTAATATTTTATAGACAGTCTGTTAAACAAGTAGCACTTCTATTTCTTTTGTTCACATTTCCATTTTTTTAGCTATATTTTGTACATTCCTAAAATTGTTACAGCTAATCCATGGTTTATCTCGTTGTGTTTTGCTTTTGCATTGTTGATTGTGCCAAGAGACCACATATAGAAATGGCTTTCACCAAAGGACCAACACATCTGAAAGATAGTCCACTTATCCAAGTACTCAAGGCAGTTGTTTAGGGTCTTAAATAGAATTATGTAACAAAAAAGATAATAAGAGTGTCTTCTACTAAGATATGAAATAAACATTTTAATGATGTTGTATTGAGCAAGAATTGAGTACAAGTTAATTAAAATGAAACTTATAAGTAAATATGTTTTATAATTTTCAAAATGATTTTGCCTTTTATACAAGTATTTTTAACTCAGTTATTTTTAAGTTCTCGTCTCAACATTTCTCCTTCCCTGGGATACTTTCCAGTTACCATGATTCCTAGAGAATAATGTGCATATATGTTCATACCACTGGAATATATTTTCTTAAAGTTTTAGGTCACTTAGATAGTAATCCGTGAGATCAGGGTGTAGGCAGGGAGGAACTATTTCCCTCCCTGAAAACATGTGCTAATAACCACTACTTACTATGTGTTTGTTTTTAAAAATACATGCCAACTCGAAATTTATATCCAAGTATTTGCCCCACATTTTTCAAAGGAGGCTGTGGCTTAATAAAATTTTTCAAAACTGCCAAATATATTGCCAATTTGGCCAGTTCAATGTGTATAGTATTAATTTACTGTGCCACAATTGTAATGCACCTTAGCTGTTGTTAGGAAAAGCTAATGATATATTTAATTTCCCTTTATGGGTCTCACATTGCTTATAATTCAGTAGGGCCACCACATTTTCTGGGCAGGCTATCAAATAGGATGTTGTAATAATTTGCTTGACTAGTACAGTAGATTAAAAAAAATATCAGTTTGGTATGTTCTATTTTTAAATAGCTGTTCTATTTTTAAATCTAAAATTTGCACAGCCTGAAACCAATCTTCTGTGATTCTCTTTAAAACTATGTTTTGTGTTTTTTGAAAGAGTTAAAATATTATGCAAAATCAGTTTAAGTAAATGGTTAAAACAGCATTAATTTTAGAGAACTTAACTTTAGTGAGTTAGAGAATTTAATTTTAAAGGCACAAAGCGTGCGCTATAGCACAATGTAAAGATTTTTGGCCTGATAAAAAGAAAATATAGATTTAATTTGTACTGACACCGTGGGGATATTTAAATGCCTCAAACCTTTCCACTACTTTGCAATTCAAAGAAATGTTGAGATATTTTCTGCTTTGTAAAATGTTACTTGATAATCTTCTTTGGAATAATCCATTCTTGTTAGAGAATAGACATAAACTCAGAATCAATTAGTAGACTTTTTTCTTATCTTAAACCTTCTTCTGAAGATGATACAGATAAATAAAAGATATAATTTATTTGTGGATTAAAAGTTTCATTTTGAGGAAATATCCATTTGTCTCAAAGAGACCTGTGTTTCAATGAAGTCTCTGTCCAAATTAGACTATTACTTACTACAGAAATAGGAAAATACTACTACAGTTCATATGGAGCCTGGAAAGACCCCATTTAGCCAAAGTAATCTAAAGTCAAAAGAACAAAGGTAGAGGCATTTCGCTAGCTTCCAACATCTATTACAAAACTATAGATATTAAAACATAGAAGCAAATATATAGAACAATAGGAAAGTATTGAAAGCTCAGAAATAAACTCATGTTTTTACAGGCAGGTGACTTTTAACAAAGTTACAAAGAACACAGTGGAGAAAGGACAGTCTGTTTAATAAATGTTACGGGGACCGTTGCAGAATAATGAAAATAGACTCCTCACATTATATGTGTAAACTAACTCAAAATGAGCTGTAGACTTAAACATAAGACCTACAGTTATAAAATTACTAGACAAAAACATGAGAAAAGCTGTAAACTATTGATCTGGATGAAGCTTTTATTTATTTATTTAATTTTTTTTTTTTGTATATGAGTCCAAAGGCATGGACAACAAAAGCAAAAATAAATGAATGATGAAAGACTTATATAACCTGAAGAGAAAACAGTGTTTGGTGGCACTTGACTGAAATCCTACCACTCTTAGGGGCTGAACCAGAAGGATTAAGATTTTTAGCCCATAAATTGCCTAAACGGCAATTTAACAAAGTCCTGTCTGGAAATGAAATAAAATTAATGAAATGAAATAATAAAATGAAAAGGTTAGAAGATGAAGCTCAGTGCAAAGGCTCTGTGTTAAATTCCATTATAAAAGAAGTTTGGATTGTAGCGAACTAAAAAGATCCTACGAAATGAGGGAAATAATAAAGAAACAACTCAGAGATTGAGAGAAAATATTTGCAAACTGTCCATCTGATATGAGGCTAAAATATATGAAGAACTCAGTGGCAAGAAAGGAACATGTGGTTTAAACATGGGAAAAGTACCCAAATAGCCATTTTTGAAAAGACGATGTACGAATGGCTAATAAGCATATGAAATATATTCAGCATAATTAATCATCAGGAAAACGCAAATCAAAATCACAATGAGATGTCACTTTATGCTATTTAGAATGGCTACTATCAAATATAAAGAACAGATGCTGGCAAGAATGCAGAGAGGGCCGGGGAGTTAGCTCAGTGGTTCCGGCGCCTGTCTCGCAAGCGCAAGGACCCGGGTTCGATTCCCCGGTAACCACATAACAATACTGGGTGTGGAGACCCACACCCAGCAGCAACCAGTACTACATACCACAGTGCCGGGCGTGGTGGCTCACGCCTGTAATCCCAGCACTTGGGAGGCAGAGGCAGGGATTGTGATGTGAGTTGGAGGCTGAGCTCAGGGCCAGCCTGAACCACAAAAGCGAGACCCTGTCTCCAAAAACCTAAAAAAAAAAAAAAAAAAAAAAAAAAAAAAAAAAAAAAAAAGGAATGCAGAGAAACTGGAACTTGTATGTACAATGCATGGGAATATAAATTAATGTATGGAAAAAAATTTATATAAATAAATTATGGAAAACAGTGCAGGTTCCTAAAAAACTAAAATGTTATGATTTAGCGATTTCACCATTTGGTATGATTGAAATTATCAGAAGTCACTTTGCCTGAGAGACATCTGTACTGCCCTATTTATTGCAGCTTACTCATAATAGCCTAGATAAGGAATCAATCTGTTTGTCAACACATAAATATATAAAGAAAAATGACAAATATATGTATCAGACATACAACACATGTATACACACACCACATAGAAATACTATTGATCATTTAAAAAAGAAGAAAGGCTTGTCATTTGTCACTGTGAGGGTGAATTCAGAAGCCATTATACTAAATGCAATGTCAGACAGAGAAAGGTAAGTATTGCATGATTTCACTTATATCTGACAGCTAAAAAAATCTTAGGTCGTAGAAGTAGAGAGTAGAATGGTGGTTACCAGAGGCTGTGAAGTAGGACAAATGAGAAAAAAGGAGGTACTGATCAAAGGTACAAAGTTCCAATTAGACAAGAAGAGTAACGTTAGTGATCTGCTAGTGATTTTAATTAATTATCATACACTATGTACTTTAAAATTACTTAAATATTAGATTTTAAACGTTTGCACCACAGAGAGTAGACTGGTACAACCACCGTAGAAATCATGTGGAGACTCCTCATAAAACTAAAACTAGAGGTTCCATCTGCCCCAACTATCCTCTTCCCTGGTATTTTCTCAAAAGAATTAAAAGCATCCTATCGCAGTGGCATATGCACACCCATCTTTTTAGTGGCACAGTTCATACTAGCTAAATCTTGGAAACAGCCCAAATACCCAGCAGCTGGTGATTGGATAAAGAAGATGTGGCTCTTTTGTAAAGTGAAGTACTCCTCAGACACAAAGAAAGACCAGCTACAGAATGCACCTCGAGACCATACAATTAAGTGAAATAAATAGAGCATGTGGGTAAATACCGAAATTTCTCTGGTATGAGAAACAGTGTGTAAGAGAGTTCTAAAGTGTTCAACAGGTGTTGTGAAATAGAAAGAAAATGTTCAAAGGAGAAGGGGAACTAAGGAAAGGGGGCAGGGGAAAGGGAATTAGGGAAACAAAAACTGAGAAAATAAGGAAATAATGGAAACAAAGCTTCTGTAAATACAGAGGGGTAGAGTGGGGGAAGGGAGAGAAGTAAATGGGAAAAAATAAGAAAGATATACCATGTAGAGGTACAAATTACCTAAGGTAAATGGGCTCGTTATGTATCAATAACAGCAATGAATTAAAAAAAAATTCCCACCACAAAAAATGATTAATAGCAAGGTGATGAATATCTAAATTGACTTGTTAATTATCCTACAATATAAATATGTATCAAAACATTTTCTTTTTTTTTTTTTAGTGTTTTGAAATAGGGTTTTGCTTTGTAGTTCAGGCTGGCCCTAAACTCAGCCTCCAACTCAGCAGTCCTCCTGCCTCTGCCTCCCGAGTACTGGGACTATAAGTGTGAGTCACCATGGCCAGCACTGTGGTATGTGGTGCTGATTGTTGGTGGGCATGAGTTACCACACCCGGCATTGTTGTATGTGGTTACTAGAGATCAAACCCAGGACCTTATGCTTACAAAGCAGGCACTGGAACCACTGAGTTAAATCTCCGGCCCCAAAACATTATCTTTCAGCCTATAAATATACAGAATTAAGTATCAACTAAAAATAAAACAATTTTTAAAATGCTGTTAGCTTTTAAAAAATCACAAATCCTTTCTACCAGTTATTTACCCTTCTGTACACTCCGTTCTTAAAACTTCATGTTCAAAAAACATACATTATGGGCCGGGGAGTTAGCTCAATGGTTCAGGCGCCTGCCTTGCAAGCGCAAGGATCCGGGTTCGATCCATGGTAACCATATACCATACTGGGTGTGGAGACTCACGCCCAGCAGCAACCAGTACCACATACCACAGTGCTGGGTGTGGTGGCTCACACTGTAATCCCAGCACTTGGGAGCCAGAGGCAGGAGGATTGCTGTGATGTGAGTTTGAGGCTGAGCTCAAGGCCAGCCTGAACCACAAAGCGAGAAAAACCTTAAAAAAAAAAAAAAAAAAAGCATACATTAAGCAACTGCTAAGTACAGGCATGTGTTGTAGAGAAATCAACATACAAATGTATACATCAAGAAAAGAAAAATGTGTAAATATTTTAATACTAAATTTATTGAGACTTCATGAGATTAATGTAAGTTACCTTTGACCTCTACAATTACAAGAGGTACTCAAAGTGATGATCATTAGCTTCCAGACATTTATTAGAATGGAGAACTACTGAAGTGTGTCTGAAATTTTGGTTCCCTTTCTATGTCTATCTATCTATCTATCTATCTATCTATCTAACTAAGTATCTTCAGCCTTATTATAGTATCATAAATCTTCTTGATGATGCAGTACAGTTGTAACAGAATTATTATATAACATGATATCATTAGTTTATATACAATGGTATTGAAGAAATAGTTGTAAATTTAGAATACTCTGTTTTCAAATACTTTCTACTAGAGGAGATCGATATAATAATATTGTGCATATTTAAAATTAAACTTAAGACATGAACTGAATATCATCATTTAGTTAACTATGCACAAAGTTACCTTGGGCATTCAGTTTACCTTCCATGTTTTCTCCTCGTACTGCTACCACTAGGGCCCTCAAAGCTTCCTACAGTACTGTTGCTGTGTGAAGGAAAGACTACTGTAGGAAAGAAGGACTGGAAATGATGACAGTGCTCTAGGTTCTGTGCTTTGGGACCCCGGCAGCGCTAACAGTGGTGGGATATGTTCTCCAGTCAATCAATTTGTCAGTGTTGCAATGCACTTACCCTTGTTTCTTTTGCTTAACCCCACTTGTAAGAAGTAGGGTTAAAAATAGAAAATACTCAGTGTAAAATAGGGTGAAGGGGGAAAAATGATGAGATTGTAACAAAAAAGTAAGGAAACACATTTTATGTATATGGGGGTCGGTAGGGTGGGTAGGGCTATGGGAAAAAATGAGCATTAAGTTGTGTCTCATACTGGTACAAATCCCCATTATGCAGTGCAATCATGATGCATATATAATGTACCAATAAAGATTTAAAATTTTTAAAAAATAGGTCTTCAGCTATATGATGTAAGCATTTCAAATTTCTAGAGTGAAAAAGAAAAAAATAACTCTATCTCTTCAGGCACTTATGGCTTTATGTGGTTTTCCATCCCTACCTCTGACTAAAGGTACCTTTGAGTTATGAGATATGTATCAGTTACTGTTGGCAAAGTATATAGAACTTTGAGCGCTGCTTCCTGGTGAAATATATATATATATTTTTAAATATATATCTTTAGCTTGAGGAAGTAAGCCCTGTGACTTAGAACAAGAAATCTGAATGACAAATAATTTCCAGGCCACAGATTAGTTAAAATTTTTAATTAAAAAATTTTAAATATCCACTTATATTTCTTATCATTATTTTTGTAACATACTTCCTTGATGAAAATAGACAAGTTGGGATAAAAGGAAACAGATATGTAAGAACTGATGCTGAACATAAATAATATTTCAAGTTGTAAGTTGCCATACTGAATTACATAGCCTGAAACATAATGTGAGCACATTGCTATTTTCTATTTGATATCTTCCCTTTGCAGATATCACTTTTCTCAGAGTCACTTCTGTGTTGACCTTTGAAATCTTTCAGCCTTTTAGGCATCCTCAGTACAGCCTCAGCTGTGTGTGCATTACCTAGGGCGAGGAGTGACCACTTGTCTTCTCACATTTACACACCAGCAGAACGTCCAGAACTGTGATCAACCATATTGCCATTCTGTAGTGAGATACTTGTCATTGGTTAGTATCATTTTTATGTCTCTTTGTCTGTACTTGCGTTCTTATTTGTACAATTCTCAGTCTACTGAAGTAAATACTGAATGAATGGCTATCGATTAAGTTTATCTTGAGATTTAGCTAACATAATGCATATGTACAAATCCTAATCCATGTTCATTTATTTATTCAGTATTGATTGACTGTACATAGTACCAGGATTTGTGCAGCAATAATGATACAGAGATGAACAAGGCAGATGTAATCTGCCCTTTTGGAACTATTACACGAGGACAGAGGCACTTACAAGGAGGATCATGTTACAATATCAGGGAACCTTGCGAGCACATTTCCTGTATCAAATAGAATTAGGTCAATTATGTGTGTAATAATGAGATTATAACAAAAAAGAAAGGAAACAAAGTTTAAGTATATAGGGGGTGGGAGTGGTAGGGTGGGTAGGGCTATGGGAAAAAATGAGAATTAAGTTGTGTCATATACTGGTACAAATTCTCATTGTTGAATGCAATCATGATGTGTATATGTAATGTACCAATAAAGATTTCAATTAAAAAGAAAGTGGAAGTAATTTAAAAGAAAAAAATTTAAAGAAATTTTTCCTTAGAATGAATGGCTGAAGGTACACAGAATGGAATGCTACACTCTCAATTCCCAGTATCAGTATCTTGTTACTGTTATGTGTGGTGTTTTTGCCAAAAGATACCTCATTGCCCAAGATGGCTGCTGCCCAGGTCCTTTGCTCACATGCCACCAGCAGGAAGGAGGATGCAGAAAGAGAAGAGCAGATTCCTTGTCTTTAAACGATTTCTCAGATGTTTTTGAAAGCCATTTTCACT
>PVIR01008020.1:0-58510 GCA_004026965.1 Petromus typicus
AAAAAAAAAAAAAAAAATGGGGGCCAGGGAGTTAGCTCAGTGGTTCCAGCGCCTGTCTTGCAAGTGCAAGGGCCCGAGTTCGATTCCACAGTAACCACATACAATACTGGATGTGGAGACTCACCCCAGCAGCAACCAGTACCACATACCACAGTGCAGGGCGTGGTGGCTCATGCCTGTAATCCCAGCACTCGGGAGGCAGAGGCAGGAGGATTGCTGTGATGTGAGTTCGAGGCTGAGTTTGGGGCCAGCCTGAATCACGAAGTGAGACCCTGTCTCAAAAAAAAAAAAATTTTTTTTTTGCTTACTGGTTTGTAATTTTAAATGCAAATTCTTTTATGAGGAAGTGATCACTCTGGATTTCTCATTGGCTTTTTAGTATTCACATTAGTATGTTGAATAATTTTTAAGTGCATATATTTATGGTGAGTGCATACCTAGATAAATCAGAACTAACAATATATTCATTAATATACATTCATTATATAAGTCCAGTTACATGATTTTTTTGTATTATACCTAATTTTTAAATAGTTTTCATTGAATTCTTAGAAAAAAATCCTGTTTCGTTTAAATATATACATATTTATCTACATCTACATCTATATATGTTGTGTACAGTGTCTATGTTTATCAGTGTCTATTTATATGTGTTCAGAAGATGATACACACCATGATTATTTGAGAATATGAGTCAGTTTTAGGTATTCTCCATAGTATCACCTTAAAAAAATTCTAAGTAGACAGTGTAATGCCTAGTTTATTATTAAAGTCCGTGTAGGTACTATACTTTGAACAGGAAAGACAACATTTCTTAGTATTTCTTGCTGTGGTGGAGGAAGGAACTGTCTGAATCGCTTCCTCATTCAGGGACATTGTGTGGGCAGTACAGCTGGAACACTGGGGACCCAGGTAGCCTAGTGAGGTCCTCAGCACACTCTCGATGAGAACAAAGAAAGTCTTAGCAAAATTCTTCTCCTGGGAACCTCAGGACAAGCAACCACACACTCAGATCCAAATAGCTTTTCTCTAAAGAAAGGATCCATAAAGTAACATAATGTCCTCCATTATGCAAAATATATATGAACACAGGCATAGATTGCAATGACGGTGTGTTTATTACATTAAAAATAATTGTTCAAAAAGCTATAGTGTGGGTATCGGGAGGAGAACCAGAAACCTCATGGCAAACTCCAGTCCCCTGTGAGTCCCACAGCAAAAGGATTAACAACCAACAAATAACAAAGTCAAGACTTTGAGAAAAATACTGATCCTGGGCTCAACTCTTCCTGCTTTAGGCAATGCAGCAAAATGCCAAATACTGCAGCAGCAGAAAAGGGCGCAGAAGAACCCATCACCCGAGCTTGCCTGCACCTTTATTTGGTACCAAGCCTTCAACCCATAATCCTAGCATGCATAAGACAGGGCAGTCCCATAATAATCCTTGCATTTGAAGATTACATAGGGCAGGACAGACATCCTTAAATCCCAGCAAGTCCCAGTAAGTCTTAAATCCAAGTAAGTTGTCTGCAGTTTCTGGCACTGTAGAATTACCGAGGCATATAATTAAAACCTGTTAGCATTTCTCAGAATTCTCCAGTCCTGATGTTACACATAAATGGATACACTTGCTTTATTTTAGTCAAAAGATTCATTATAATTTTACTCATTATCTCTTCTTTATCTTATAGGGTAAATTAAACCTTGATACAGAAGAAAAGATTTGTTCTATAATAACCTTTGAGGTTTATGCCTCCTTAGAGTCACAGAGGAAAGCAACTGCGCCACCTATGATTATTTTCCACTACCACTGGCCCTTCATTCATCCACCCTCTCATTCAGTCATTTTTTGTCAGAGATCACATTGCTTTGGGTGTAATATTCTAATGGCAGCACTTTGTTCTCATGGTCGCAGGAGCAGAACCTCGGAGGATTTCAAAGGTGGGCGGCACTTGATGACTGACACTCAGGTCATCAAGAGGAGAGGGTGCTTTGATTTGCTAATCTTCTCCCAGCAAAGCCATCCAAATCCTGTGAAAAGGACATTTAGCCATTAAACGTTTAGTACATTTCTTTGATTGTGTAACGAATGCAACTTCATCGCTGTATTTTTCTAAGATGCTTGATTCCAGTGCTATACTCTCTGTTAGAAAGGGACACAGTCATCTTATTTCTAGCCACTGCTCAGTCGAACCAGGGAAGCAGAAAGAAGCTTCCAGAGTGATTTAAGAAAGAAAACAAGGACTCTTTTATCCAGTTAACACAACCAAATTAATTCTAAGTGGTAAACAGTCCTGGTCATGGGAAGAAATATCCGCCATCGAGTTGATTTATTTGAAGGCTGGATAAGAAAAGATGTTTTTATTGTTGCTGTTTTCTTCTCCCCTCTTGGAATTCCTAAGTCTTTTTCCACCTTAACAGATAACTAGAGACTGAGAGAAGTAGAGGGCAGATCCTCAGAGTTACAGGAACTGAAATTTAGTGCATCCACAGGGGAGTCACAGGAAGAGGGGTCCTGGGTTCTCTTTTATTCTAGTTGAATAAATGGATAATACCGAGCTACAAAGTATTTATAAATAAATAAAATAATGAGGAGTTAGGCAGGAGACATAGCCTCTGTGGTGTACTGAAAACATGCCAGTCTTTTTGCATATGTTTTCGTGCTTCATCTTTAGACACTGAAGGAAAAGCCCAAGGTTGGCCCTTCAGATTGCAGACTGGGAAGGTGCTGCTGGGGGAGGATATATCACCTGCTGGAGGACATCTCGTAAGTGAGGGGGCAGCGAGGATCCCCACACTGCTGTCTCTGCTAATTACTTCAATTTAAATCTTAAGAAATCATTTCTGGCAGATAAACATGTAAAGTTTCTTATTACAAAAGGATATTTTCCTAAAGGCAATAATTTCAATTTTCTTTCTTTTCCCCAAATCCCATATCATTCAGTTCTATTTCATTTGCATCAGTGAAATTATCAATAGGATTTTGCAAGGCCAGCATATTTACATGCAAGTTAAATGACTTGGAATTAAAAGATAGTCATGAACATATCCTGAAGTACTTTAAAATTGCATAAATTTTCAATTCTTTCTGGATTCATGAGAGAATATCATATTTACTTTGCTAAGCTCTGCTGTTATTACTAAAACAAAATCTTTTCTTTCACACCTTCATCTCTCATTAAAAAAAATGCTCTCCTTAAAGAAAACCATTATCAGCCCATAGTCTGAGCTTTATTAAGATTGTAAAAAATGCTGGGGAGGCACATTAGAGTTTGCTAGCTGTGATCCCAGCAGTGTGATTTTTTTATGTTATGAAATCATCGAAACAATCTTTAGAGCACCAGTGAAGTTCACAATAAATGTATGTACAGGTCTGATACCCTGTTGTGTACAAATTTCAGATAATATTCACTTCAATTAGTTACCAAACATATGTTTTAAAAATTAAATTTTCTAATACCTTTCAGTGTTACAGCTATCTTAGTCATTTCAAAAAACTCCAAGAGAGTCACTAATATAATGACAACAAAAAAGATATATTCCTAAAGGTATCAAGCTCTTAGTTATTATTTTAAATGTTAAAGCTCAAAACAAGTTTAGTAAAGCATAGTAGATGCCAAAAATAGATATTGGATGTTCCTGAAAGGCTTGCATATTTTACACCCAATTAGTTTATCCTATGGGATTAGTTGTGTGATAATGTCTGTCATCCTATGACAATGCAGATTAAAGTTAAAGTGTACTATAAGCAAGGTAAGCTGTAAAATTGTAAAGCCCATTGTAAAATGAAAATAAAAGATTTCATGTTGGCAAATTATTAAGAATTACAAGAAGGTGACATATGAGCATGTAGCCAAGTTCTGGTTATTTGTAAAGCACTGGGTTCTTGGCACCTTCATAAGTCACCTCTCAGGATGACTACTCTGGCTAAAAAAAATTTAGGTACTTTCTCTGTTACTATTCTCATGTTAATCTAAGAGCTCCAGTGACACAATCAATTAGCATGCGGTACTTATATTCTCATGTTAATCTAAGCATCTTGTAAATAACTGTATTGTAAAAACAAAAAAACAAAAACAAAAAAAAAACAAAGAAAAAAACAAAACAATGCTGACAAATAATGGAGAAGTTCATGTAGATAAAAATATTTTCATGTATTTTATTTTAGGGCATCCCTGAGAAATGCCTCATAGTAAATAAACTCTCATTTTCTCCTAGATTTGCTAGTATCCATAACTAAAACAAATTATGCTTTGCCATGCTTGCTTTGAACTCAAGCTCTTCAGATGATGTCTAAGTGCTGGATGGCTTTAGGAAAAATGCCTTATTTCTTGTCATTACATTAATGAATCACTAAGATTTTCCACAAAATGATCAGATCATTTTCGTATACTACAGGTTGACTATATGGAGATTTTCTCTCAGGATGTATCTGATACACATAAGAAGTATTGTAATTCTTGACCTCACTGTGTTCTTATTATCCAGAGGGTTTTAATCTATGTTTTTCTTATTCTGGAGTACAGGTGGATAATCTGAATGATTTATCCCAAACTGGCCATTCTTGTTATGTGATTTACTTCTTCTTTCATAGTTAGTATAATATAATGCATAACAGGAAACTCAAACATGAAAAGTGTAAATTACTCATATTTGTCCCATTCTGAGTTATCAAAGTGTAATACTGGGATATGCTCCTCTATTCTTTTCAACATTCAAAAAATATGTTGTATGTATTTGTGTAAACTTTTCTCATGGATAATATTGCAGGAGTATCTCTCTAATTCAAGAAGTGTAGTTTCATGTAATTTTTAATCCTTGCATGGCAGTCTGTTATGAGGAGTTGGTGGAGGAGTTTACACAGCTCGTCCTCTGCTTTTAGAGACTAAAGAAGAAAGGACTTCACTGGCATCATTTATTAAATGGGCTGCTGTCTTTCTTCCCGTGGAAGCGTTTGGGTCCTATGTCGAAGATTAGGGGGCTGAGTGTGTTTGCAGTTGTTTCTGCATTTTTTAATAAGTCCCGTTGATCTTCAGCTCTGTTAATTTGCCAGTGTGAGGCTGTCTTTGTCACAGCAGCTTTGAGGTAGATTTTTAGGGATTGTGATACAGCAAAATGTCTTGCATTTGTTGTCCAGAATCACCTATGCTATTCTAGATCTCTTCTGGTTCCACATGAATTTTCAGATTGTCATTTTCTAATTCTGTGAGATATGCTGTTGGAATTTTGATTGTGATTGTATAGAATCTGTATAAAAATTTCAGTACTATGACTTTTTTCACTATATTGGTTCTTCCTATCCAAGAACAAGCATTACTTTTCTGTTTCTGATATCTTCTTTGATCTCTTTTTTCAAAACTGCAGTTTTCAGTGTAAAAACCCTTTACTTTCTTCATTAGATTAATGATTTGTATTTCATTTTTTTGGATACTATTGTGGAAGGTGTTGCTTCCCTAATTTCTCTGTTAGTAAGTTTATTATTCATCTACAGGAATGCTGCTGATTTTTGAGTGGATTTATATCCATTTATGATACTGGATTTGGTTAACAAATCTAGACGTCTTTTTAAAAAATTATTTTACAGTGGCACAGTTTGTAAGAGCTAAATCTTGGAAAAAGCCCAGTTTCCCATCCCCTGACACATAAATAAAGAAGATATGTTTTTTAAGAGTGGAGTATTATGCCATAAAGAATAAGTTTCAGGCATTTATAGTTAAATGAATGGACCTTGAGACCACACTCCTAAGTGAAAAAAATTAGAGACACATGTTTAAATGCTGTATCATTATGTGGTATGAGAAACCAAAAGTGGAAATAAGGACTAAAATTCATAATAGATATTGGCAAATAGGAATGAAGTATTCAAGCAGGAAGGAGGAATGAGAGCTGAGGGAGGGAGAAAGGGAAGAAGGCACAAGAAAAAGAGAAAATAGAAAGCAAAAATGGAAGCAAAGCTTTTGCACATAGGAAGGGGAGGGACCATGAGGGAAGGAGGGAAAATAGTGGGGGATATATCGTGTGCAGGTTCAAATCTCACATGGTGACTTGATCATTATATATGTCCAAAATATACTAATGAATGTTGTGCTATTTAAAGAGTGTACTAATTAAAAATTGAATAAAAAATAAAACCAGCATAAATAAATAAACCCACCAGAGAAAAATAAATAATACACTGGAAAACACGCTCAAGTTTTAAGGAAATATAACTAAAAAATATTGTGTGATGAATAAGAAGTTCTTGTAAAGATTGCCTTCTAAATATCAATTTATTAATTTTATTATTATACCATTAAGTGTTTTACAATTAAATATTTATAGAATTTTATAATAATGTGTCTGAAAGCAACACCTTCATTTTTCTCATTTCTTCTGTCCAAATTATGTATTAATAATTCATTTTTTAATTCATTTAATAACTCTAACAGTTCCTTTTCCATGCATACATTAATAAATCATAATAATATACCTATTGGTATTTATTAGCTTTTCTTTAAAATGCACTACAATCAACAAACATGGGTTAGGGCTGGGGATATAGCTCAGTGGTTCCAGCGCCTGTCTTGCAAGAGCAAGGATCCAGGTTCGATATCCAGTAACCACATAACAACATGGCGTGGAAACTCACGCCCAGCAACAACCAGCACCACATACCGCAGTGGCGGGCGTGTTGTAATCCCAGCACTCGGGAGGCAGAGGCAGGAGGATTGCTGTGATGTAAATTGGAGGCTGAGCTCAGGGCCAGCCTGAACTACAAAGCGAGACCCTGTCTCAAAAAACCTTAAAAAAATGGGGTAGCATAAAATAATAAGATAAGTAGAAAATATCCTTTATTGATAGGAGCCAAATTGGAAGTAAAATACATAATAGTGGAAACTGTTGTTGAACAATTTAACAAGAAAATGTAGCACCTTGGATGGGCAGGAAATGACTTTTTAGGAGTTGATATTTGATCTGAGAGTAGCTATGTACCTCTCTAGGTCCAAGTCCCTGGGCAGAGGAATAACCAGTACAAAGGCCCAGTGAGAAGGGAAGAACATCAGTTGGAGTCAGGTACGGGGAGGAAGTAATGCAACATTCTGGCCAGTAAAATAGTGAACACTTGAGCAACAGACATATCATGCAAATCAAGACAGCAGTGTGGTGGCTGGGCGAGGTCAAGTGGAAAGTCAAAATCTTCGAGGTTGGTGAGGCTGAGAAACTGAGAAGCCGAGGTGTTGGGTAAATGATCTTCATGTGTGCACAGTCTCAATGAACAGTGACAGGAATTGAATTTGTTTAAGTCAGAGAACTGAGATTCTCACTGACATCTTAATAAGCAAAATATAACTATATTTTTATGCTGTAAAATAAAATCATCTTTTATTAAAAAAAGAAAAATAAAATAGATGTCCAGGTAATAAATATTTGCTTTATTATCTTTACTATTAGGCATACAATATAAAAGTTGCTTCTTCTTATTTATCATGAGGCTCAACGAAGATAATAAAACAATTAATTTGTGTCATCATATAGTTTTCTCTCAAACCAGGCATCTGAAACATAGATAACAAGTACCTGCTTATAAATAATTGAATCAATGAAACACTAACTAGATGATCATTATTTACAATGCTTCCATTTTCTCCTACTCTGGTAATTCACATGGCGCTATTCTCGAGCAGTAGACAAAGAAAAGACAAAGTAGGTTAAACATGACCAATAGCTAGTGTGACCGAATCAAAACTCTTTAAAGTGAGGGAGCCTTTATGCTTTCACTTTCGAATTGAAGGTCAGTGCTCTATACCAGAACAGTACAAGGACAGGTAAATAAAAACCCAAAATGTTTTCTTCTCACATCACTGATTTGGGAGCTATGATATAGATAACTGAGGGATATAATTCCTTCAGTATATCAGATTATTGGTCCATTCTATGTGTTATTCTAATAGTAGGATATGTGGAAGTGATTGAATAGATCATTTAATATTCTCAGAATTATGTTAATTATTGAAGTTTATGGCTTCTTGTGTTCTCTCATAACCATGAAACTTACTCTAGACAATCTTGAGTAGAATACAACTCTGAGTGAGCTATTGAGTAGCAGAGCAATGAACTAGAAAATTCTCCTTTTTCTTTCTATAGTGTATGCTGGGCAAATTTAAGATGCCCCTTTCCCAAGTTTCTGCTTCTAGTGTTATTCTTGCTTCAATATGTTCTCTGCCCTCTTAGTGTGGACAAGACCTGTGAAAATGTTGGTATATTGTTTCTGTGATTAAATTATAGGCCTATAGATATGTTGCACACTGCCACAATAGAGCAGATATTGCCCAGTGAGCCATCCAGAATGTTTGGTTTGCCAGTGCATATAAAAGTTTTGTTTATACTAAACTGTAGTCTATCAATGAGGCAGTTCCATTATGTCCAAAATGTACATACCTTAATTAAAACCACTTTATTGCTAAATTATGCTAAAATTATCTAGCTTTCAGTGAGCCCTAATATTTTCTAGTTGAACATGTTGATAATAACTGCATACTTATTAGGCTAGTGGCTATTAAAAATTATGGCTACTTTGTTAATTTTTAAAAGTTGGACAACCATGAAGTTTACTATATCAGTTGAATTTCAGGAAAAATTTAGCTTCATTTGGTAGTATTTTACTTACACTAGAAATTAATTTAAACTTGGAGTTGATTTTCTTAATTTTTAATTTTTTTTCCTGTTCCGGAGACCAAACTCGGGCCCTCACACCTGCCAGTTAGGTGCAGCACTACTGAGGACACCCTCAACCCTACAGACAATTCCCTTAAAGACTACTGTAGATTTATCAAAGAAATTTCTATCATATTCCTATTCTCCTGTTGTTATCTATAAAACATTCACAGTGTATTCACCAGGGGTAGAATCCATCTCAAGAAATCATGTTCTTTATTCTTCATTGATTAATATTTTATCATGAGATCACAGTAAGTGATTCATGTCTTCATTTCTAATTACAGTTCTTGTGCTATTTGTACCAAACGTGGAAATCTCGAACTTCCCAGAGTCATCCATGAGACCTGGGTTCAACTTTTTCCAAACTTTGGCTGGTGATGATATTTTCACCCCTGCTCATGAGTCCTGGGGATTTTTCATGGCTTCTGTAATGGAGAATTCTTTTCAATAGATTTTAAGTTAGCTTTGGTCAGACATTTCAATGGAGTCCTCTCTATGGCACCTGTAGCTTTGGAGAATTACTAAATTTACTTTCTTTGCTTTCTGTTTTCTTCTTCCTCCTCCTCTTCCTTCTCTTCCTCTTTCTCTTATTTCTGATTCCTCTTCCTCCTTCTTTTCTTTCTCCCCTTCAATTCTGGCACTGAGGGCTGAACATAGGGCCTTGAAATAAACTTTCACATCACTTGTTATTTATTTATTTATTATATTTGACATAGGATCTCACTGAGATACTGAGTCTGTCCTCAAATTCACTATGCTGCCCCAGCCCTTGAGTAGCTGGTACTTAAGGTGTGTGGCACCTGCTTGGCATAAAATGTAGGTATCAAAAACTAAGTCTAGAAATTCAAAATTACTTTTTGGTCCATGGGCTGTGGTGTGGAAATTGTGTTAGAAGGCATGAAAATGACATAACCTAACTGCACATCTCCATCATCTTTCTTAGATAACTAGGTGCACTGTAAATGAGGAGTGATAATTTGGCTAATTATTTTTCTGAATAATATGTTTCAACAATGACCTTAAAATGTTCAGAATGCCATGTTGTAAACATATGTTTTGTAAATCAAACCATGTTATACCACAACAGGGTTGGTTTACTATAATTCTTAATGTTTAGAGAATATTTTGAATGCTATGTAAGTTTTGATTTCAATTTAAGGTCACTAAATGCATCAGTTCTTTCTGAAGAATCAGCCTGTCTTTAAGCTGTGGAACCAGATACTAGCTTTTCTTATCAAGCTGTGAATATCCTAAATGGGATCTTTCAGTATGTGGAGGTTTGCAAATTTATTATTTAGTGAAGCTGCTTCCTTCAGTTATCTTAGCTAGATCTGGGTAACTTGTTAAGGCTTCTCCATCTGCCCTTTTAGGTGATGGTGATGGTTTTGTCCTAAACTTTGTGCACCCACTTCTCATAGCTTCAAATTGTTCTTCTGTAGCTTTCTCGATTCCTTCATCTTTCATGGAAATAATGTTAGGCCCTTGTTCAGAACCAGGCTTTACCTTGAGAGAATGCTATGGCTCATCTAATTTTTCGTCCAGAGCACTAATACTGGCTTCAGACCAGCAGTGAGGCTGTCATGCTTCATATTTGCATGTGTTCTAGGGTAACAATTTCCTTCAAAGGTTTTTAAAAATTATTTATTTATTTAATTGAAATCTTTATTGGTATATTACATATACACATCATCATTGCACTCAACAATGAGATTTTTTTCATTCAGAATTTATTTTGTACAAGACACCTAGATTTTGGCCTATCTTGGCTTTTTGGTTTTCCATCAGTGCCAAGCCTACTCATCCCTAGCTTTTCATTTAAGGGAAGAGATCATTGACTTGAATGAGGTTCATTCATTCAATTGGGGACTCATTGTCCCCAATTCAATAGTGCTGTGTCTCAGGAGCTGGGAGGCTTAATGACACGGGAGGGCTGAAGGAACAAGTGGCAAGTGGAGCTGTTGGAGCACTCACATTTATCAGTGGAGTTGGGTGTTTTCTCTGTATGACATTCATGGTACCCACATAGTTACAGTAATAATATCAAAGTTCAGTGATCATAGCTTACCTTAAAATATCTAACAGGAGTGAGTTTCAAGTACTACAAGAGTTACCAAAATTCAACACAGAAATATAGTGTTGTAAAGCATCGTGTAGACAGAATCACTTGTGAGATGATTCTCACACAGTTCACTTAAAAAGTTATGTAATTTTTAACAAAACAGAACAAATACAAGTGCAATGAAAAAGATATAGCTGTATATTATTGTCTAAAGTAAATGGTTATAATTTAAGTCCCTACTGAGTTGTCGTTGTGTTTATCAAAATTTTTCTGAGTAGATGTGATCTAATCATATGATCTCTTAGAACAGAAATTCGTTGGTTGTGGTAAAGTTGTTGTAGTGTTACTTAAAGCGAGATAGATGAGAAAAACTGAGTGGTATTTAGATCCTTAGCATATTCTTTGGCAAGCAGTCACCAATCAAAAGAATACTTCATTCCTGCATTTGTAAGTCCTGAATTCTCTCAACATTCAAATGAGTTTGAGAAATGCAGCATGGACTCTGTAAGGATCGCAGGAAAACATCTTGGTTAGGTATCATTGAAACTCTGCAGAGAGGACTCACGTGGACCATGCCCAGCCTCACAAAATCTAGGAAGTAATGAGTGAACATTTTTAAGCTACTGAATTTATGCTAACTTTTAAGAAAGCAATGAAGACATAGTACATAAAATAGCCATCAAGAGTGAAGAGCTTTCTCTAACAGAATGATTGCCTTAATGAAGATTATGTGTGTATTTCCCTTGACAGAATACAGTGTACTGTCTTAACAGATACAAGTTTCATAGGAGAAGACAGAGAATAAATAATAAAGTGACATAATTTACGTGTTTTAAGGCTTTTGTCTAGGTTATGGGAAGACTGTTAATAGACATTAAGAGATTTTTTTTCTGTCTGATATAGAGGAGAAACACAATAAAACAGTCAAATATCACAATTTACCAGGAAATAATTGATCTTTTAACTTTATAATTGATCTTATAACTTTAGAAAAAAATTTTATGATATAGAGTGTTTACAATGTGCATTGATTACTATTGGTTTAATTTGGGATGCCCAAGAAATAAGTGTATTCAGAAAATAATGGATCACTTTGTAAGCAGAAATAAAAGCCTGAAAAGTATCCAAAGGATGTTGAGGATTGTATGACTAGAAAAAGCAATTGATTTTCAATCCTGGCCAAAGTTAATATTGAAAAATTCTTTAAACAGAAAAAATTGGTCACAACTCATTCAAAGAAGATAAATATGATAATAGGTTTTCTCTTACATACATCCCTGAAAATTCTTTATGGATTAGGGTGAGAGGAGTTAAATCTGTTTGAATATTCAAATAGAATGGACAAAATTGCTCAGAGAAATGGGGCTTAGGATATGAAAGGTATAATTCCCTCAAGAACTCTGAGAATATTACTGTATCTATGTAGATGGTTACTGAATTTTGATTATTCCACATTTTTTTCTGACTTTACAAGGGTACTGAAAGCAGTGTGCCTTGGGTATGAACTACATTTTGAATTTTGAATTGTGATCTTTCTGAAATAGCCATACTTTATACTGTGCAATGTTTACAGTGGCAATGACTATACTTTCTATTCAGTTATGTGCCTTCAAAGATAAACATTGATTCTGTACTTTGGAGATTAGATATGTTACTTTTATAATGTTTTTCACTTGTGTTAGGAGTGAGACATAAACATACAGTCATATTTCAAAGTCAGCTCTGCTTGTAGTTCATGGCATATGGGACTGCATAACAGACTTGAAACTATCTTTTTGAAAGAGTCACATTGTGAAACGATCCCTGATCCTAGCCTAAAAACATTTCAAATGGTGTGAAGCTTAACTCTTGACTTCCTAACATCATGGAGATCTGAAGGAGGCTGAGAAAACTGATTAATCCTTAAGGAAGTCGGAGTCCTTAACATCTAGTTTAAGTGTGGTAGAATGACGGATTAAGGAATACATCTCTAGAAGTTGCTTTGGTTTCAGTGTGTCCCTTTAATTTTCTGTGTTGGAAACTTAGTCACCAAATTCACATGTTAGTGGTGTTTAGATGTGAGATTTTTTCCAGAGGTGACTTGATCGTGAAGACTGTCCTCTGTTGAGAAATGTAGCTCTGAATTACCAAGAAAGGGATTTTTGTTTTTGTTTCTACAAGAGTGATTTTTTTCTTGCCACAATTGCTGTGTCTCACGATGTGTTACCCTCTGGCACATCTTGTGGAACCAAAAAGCCCTACTAGTTGTTGTCTGGGCTCTTGGACTTCCCACTTTTCAGAACTGTGGACCAAGTAGCCTTCCATTTAAAAAAAATTACCTGTATCATGATATTCAGTAGCAGCAACAGAAACAGAAAATGGAACTGACAGAGGCAGAGCTAAGAGGACTAAATTTCAGAGACCACCAATTTCCAAAAATCAGATTAGGACCTAATTGGCATGTAATAACCACAGCCATGAGAAGACCTTCGAATGGCTTTTGTCTGTGCTATTTCAGCATTATTATAGAAAAGTAATTCCTTCTTTCCCTTCCTTTGTGAGTGACGGGGCTTGTTTTGATGGTTCTATCTTTGTGTCATCATTGTGGAAGTGTTTTGGTGAAACATTCACCTTCCAAAACTCCCCTGCATCAGGATGGAGAGGATCAGACCCTTGTTGCTCACTACTTAGACATCATGGACTTTGAGGTTTGTGACTTAAAATTGATAGGCTATAGATTTATCTCCCTTTGAGAGAGCAAAAATGCCATTAACTTTAGAAGAAAACATGAACCAAGGAGATTCTAACCAAATATAGTGGACTCTCTGGATATCAGTACTCTTCACTGTTTATCTCTCTGCACCCTGTGCTTACAGTAGGGTTCTGATTCCTACATCACTGTTGTATGAGCCTTAAAGCTCTGAGCAGAAATGGCATGCCATGTAAGCACCGAGCATCTAATTAACAGTTCAAGAAATTATCATAGGGATTTCATCTTCCTACATTTATAGGGAAATATAAGTTAATAAATAATCCAATGAATTCTAAGTCAGATGTAGTATAGTAATTAGTTTAGAAGCAGAGAGAATGAATTGAAGCAATACGGAAGAAAAGGAAGAAGCATTGAAAATTAAAAATATAATATTTTTTTGGAGGAAAGGAAGGATACACAATCAGCAGTCGGGCAATATTCCCAGGTGTGTAGAGCAACTGTGACTCATTGGCTCCATCTGTAGGTCTTTAGCTTCTGCGGTGACTGGTCCCCTTATCAGGCCTCATACTAGACCTGCAGTGGTGGCTGGAACTGTAAAATTTTAGATTTTGATCACTGAGATTTATGAAGTATTCACCACCACAACATAACATTGGCTTTTTTTGGCCTTTCTGATTGGTTCAAAAAGGAAGACTTGTTCACTGCCCCTGATACATCCAATAAAGAAAGATGTAAGGGAATTGCAAATGTTATCTGGAATCTTTCAAACACTGATATTCAGGGGAAATTTTGATATTTAATTTTTAATTTGTTTTCCCAAGAAATTATTACACTGTTCAAAGTTTTAGAGTGAAGTGTCTTTTAAATATTATTGCATTTAAATGAAGGGGAAGTTGCTAGTGCCAGAATTAATATAGAAACAGCTTGTTGATGTAAATGATTCTATTTATAATGTTAAGAAAGATTAGCTTAAATGTTCAATTTTAACTGCCGTATAAGTTTAAGTGCTGAAAGAAAAAAATTGTGTTCTGAATGAATTTACCTAGGAATTAAATATACTATTCATAGAAAATGTTTCAGTAATTTATCAAAAATCACATGAATATTCATTCTAAGTTTACTTAGAATAACCTTAATTGTGCCAACACTCTTATGATGATATGACTGTAATGAAGAATTAACATAGCATCATTTTATTTATCACCAGAGAAAACCTATGTTTGTCTCATCAAGAGGTTTCAGAGCAATAATAATTTTGAGAAATTTTATGTGAATGAAATACCTTGGTAGACTTGAGATACCATTTTTTGAGACAGGGTCCTGGCAAACAGTTCATGCTGGTCTTGAACTCTGCATAGCTCAGGTTGGCCTCGATGTCACAGTGTTCCTCCTGCCTCAGCCTTTCGAGTGCTTAGATAACAAGTGTGCACCAACATGCCCCACTTTTCAAATAACAAAGTTTTACAAATAATAATATCTTCCTCACTGAGATTTTTGTAAGAATCTTACTTTAATGACTTATTTTAAAATAAATGTAATATATTTTAAGACCATAACTTTTATTATGCTGCAATTTAGAAAGAATATATAGTTCTTTGAAGAAGAGATTGTGTTTACCACACCTGTCTTGTCATTTTCTGGCTTGGTGATGTGAGAAGGGAACACGATTTTCTTTTCATCTTCTAAACCTTTGCAAATGAGAATAATTTGTGAAATTGATACAACTTGCAAAAAATATTTGTCTAGGTTTATGTGACATTTATTTAAGAAAGAGACATAATGAGATGCAGTATTAGTTCAAGGTAGTGGCTTCAGTGGTAGAAATGAGTCTTTACAAGTTTCATGGAACCAAGTGAAAATGTGATGCTAGTGACAATATTGGATGGAGAGCCTTGAGAGTTGAGACCACCCCATTCTGACCCCCAGTTGCACCTCTACATGCACGTGGGAAGATAGAGAACTTCCTAGATACATTTGGAAACTCCTAAGTGGAGGGTGCTGGAGAGGACTGAAACCACACAAACCTCATTGTACATTAGATATAATGCAGAAATGTGTGTGACCGTGACAGAATGAGAATGATGGAAGAACAAACTAAAACAGGGAAGAGACCAGGGAGAGACGGCTATTGCATAGAAGGGAGAGGGCAGGGGTTTGGGTGGGGGAGGGGAGGAGAGAATAAGGTCATTTTAGAGGCCTTTTGAAGGTGACTTCATGCCAGCTCACTTTTTATTTCACTTGTTGTGGAATCAACGATGTGTTCTGTTGGAAATCACTGATTATAAGGAAACCTGTGAGTGTGTACCTTCTATCAAAACTTGGATTTGTATCCATGAAAACCAGGAGAAACATGTATCAACTCCACATAAGGAATATGAACATAATGCACTGCCGATATGTAATAGTAGATTAAAAAAAAAAACAAACAAAAGGGAAAAGCAAAAATATTATGTGGTGTTTTGTCTCAGAGGTTTAATGATAAATAATGATTTTGAGAAACATGAACTATGGGGAGAGAAAGGAAGACAGAACTGCTTCAAAGGATCTCATGATTATTTTTGTAATTGTAGTGCAATTTCTTCACTTACTTGGATAGAGAAATATGACAATTAGATATTTGATGAGAAAAATTAAATATTTACCAAAGAGGTTTTTTTTTCCACTTAGAGAAAGACTATCACTGACAACAAAATAATAGAAGATATATTCTAGTGTTCTCCACACATTGAGTATGATGTGAAATTGGTTAGAGTATTCTGTGCAAGGAGATTAAGAATTAAGACTACTTTAAGGTTTTACACTTGAGGGAGGAGTAAGGATGTGTGACCATTTATTTTTGTGAAAGGGAGGCTCTTAAGAGCTGTGCATATTGTGGAAGACAATGCCATAAAATATGAACAGGTAGTAGTGAAAAAGAGTTGAGGGCCCAGAATTAAATTGATATTAAATTAAGTTAAAACTAAATATTAATTAATTTAAATTTTAATAAAAATTAAATTGAATTACAAGTTTTGAATGGTACATTTTATCCAAGTGGGTGACTCAGATAAATATAGTATCATAGAAGAAACTGAGATTGATTTTAGTATTGATACTTATAGTATCAATTCTGAAACAATCATTTATTGAGAGGAGGAACTCCGCACAGTCACACTGCTTGTGTTCCTACTCTTACTTGCCACATCCTATCTGCATGTGACTCTTGTCAACTTGTACAACCTCTGCAAGTCTCAGTTTTCTCACCTATAGAATCAGGACATGTGTATTACTTGTTTTGTAAGACTCCTATGGGAATAAAATTTCTTAAAATGTGTTATCCAAAATGATAAAAGGCTCTTTACGCAAGCAGTAAAAGTACTTTGAAACATCATCCAAATTATTTTGTTTTCTTACTAAATTTGTATGTGGGAGTGGTGGTGGGAAGAGTTAACAGCATTTAGCAGCTAAACTTATAAGGGAGGGTGAAGAATAGAAAAGAAACAACCTAGAACACATAAGCTTTGGCCAATATAGTGAAGAACTTAACCTTGTCCAGTGAAAAATATCTTTGGATTTGGACCTTCGAGATAATCTGTATGGCCTTGGAATGTCCTACCTGGGAATGTTTTTGTTCACCTTGAGATCATAGATCATGACATCAAGAAATAATCTAAACATAGAGACATAGAGATCATAGACATATCTAAAAATATAATATACTGTGGGCTCTGTAGATCACATGTGTTATTTCAACCCTCGGAAGGTCAGGCAAATAAGTTAGCTACCCAGAACAGTCTATCATCTCAATAAGGCCTACTTCCAACACAGACTTTGGATAGCAGGCTCAGAAGTTGCCTGTGATCCACTGGAAACTATGGCTAGACATACCAAGCTTAGGACTTCCATAAGTGTATTTACTCCCAGGGGTGATTTTAATCTTTCTATAAGTGTGAATAAGTCAGCTTTCAGAATGCTTTGAGTCCTTGAGGTGGATTACTAGACACAGTCATTTGAAGGCC
Source organism: Petromus typicus (assembly GCA_004026965.1). Lineage (NCBI taxonomy): Eukaryota > Metazoa > Chordata > Mammalia > Rodentia > Petromuridae > Petromus > Petromus typicus. The sequence continues at coordinate 17,447 of PVIR01008020.1, forward strand.
TCTAAATTTGCAGTTTGTGTAGAATGAGTGTTTTTTTGGACTCTGTTTCTTCTTGTCATAGTTTTTCAGCAAGGTTTTAATTTGGAAGTACTCAATATTTTAATTATCTTATTGTTTTACGGTAAGATCTAAACAAATAACAAAAGTGCAGAGGACAGAGAAACTAGAACAGAGAAGACAGTGGTTTGTTTCAGGTTTTAAATTAGACACCACAAATTTTAGGTTCAATAAGGAAAATGGTAAATTTTTAAGACTATAGGGAAAAGTTCTTTTTTTTTTTTTTTTTAAGGTTTTTTGAGACAGGGTCTCACTTTGTGGTTCAGGCTGGCCCTGAGCTCAGCCTCCAACTCACATCACAGCAATCCTCCTGCCTCTGCCTCCCGAGTGCTGGGATTACAGGCGTGAGCCACCACGCCCGGCACTGTGGTATGTGGTACTGGTTGCTGCTGGGTGTGAGTCTCCACATCCAGTATTGTTATGTGGTTACCGGGGATTGAACCCAGGTCCTTGCGCTTGCAAGACAGGCGCCGGAACCACTGAGCTATATCCCCGGCCCAGGGAAAAGTTCTTTAGAAATCTCATACTTAAGCTTTCCATTTTGTCACCCCAAATGGGCCCACAGGCTTCATCCCGGGGTCACCGAGGTCTGCTCAGCCTTCTTTGTTCTCTTCATTCCTTGCCACAGATCCCGAAGCAAGATGTTCTCATTGTGTTTCTCCCACATGTCCTCCACCACTCACATTATACATAGGTGTTCTGCGGAGCTATGGGAGGAAACCCCATTCATTTCTACCAAAGCTTAAACAGCTTCCCAGCTTCATCCATTCTCACCTTTCCCTTGCAGTTATTTGCCAATCTCGAGGTCCTTACGGGAAGGGTTCAGAGACTTTGGGGCGGGATGTATCCCTGCTAATTTCAAAACTTGGAAAGCCTTTAATTTCAAAACTGTTCTTCTAATAATACTAACATACTACTTACCTTTCTCACTTCATGGCATTTACACAGATGCTGTGAAAGTAATGATGTGTAAGCAGCTGGTGTCTTAGCATCAATGAAGGCTGTAAGACAGAGCTGCGCTAGTCATTACATTTGTCACCACTGCACACTCAGTTAAAGAAGAGATCAGTGTAACTGAAGAATGCATGCTGTAACCCTGGGAAAAAACTCTCCAAGTGTTTAAAGCTTCACACTGTGCCTACATGTCATTTACATATGCCATGTGACCAAATGGAAACAGGATAGTGCTGTTGAGGAGGAACACTCGTTCAGTTGTCTGTGTTGGGACAAAATTGAGTTGGTTCTTACACACTGAATGTTCTCTTTACTTGAAAGAATGAAATAAATAATTGTTTAGTTATAAGTATGTATTATTAATAAAGCAAGTCTGTCATTACAAGGAGAATCACTTACGATATTTTTATCCAATAATAAAATTTGAGTTTCAAGAAATAAATTAAATTTGAAGAACTTCAATACACCATTGTAATTCTGTTTTATTTTTTATTGAAATCTTTATTGGTACATTACATATATATATCATGATTGCACTCCACAATGGGAATTTGTACCAGTATAAGACACAATTTAATTCTCATTTTTTCCCATAGCCCTACCAACCCTACCACCCCCGCCATATACATAAAATTTGTTTCCTTTCTTTTTAAAAGCAGGAACCAAACTTTAATTTTCTCCAATTCTTGAGCTGTTTTTTGATGAAGGAAATGGTAATGCTATCAAATGTGATTTTTTTAAATAAAAATTGCCAACAGGGGACAAATTGCATGCACCATGCAATTAAAATTTTCTAATTAATAATGTATGCATTCTAAAATTAAATTCAGGATATATCAAAGATTTTTATGTTAACAAAATGATGTTTCGTAAGACTTCAAATAGCTTTTAAGAAACATTTTTTGACAGATTTTGGCGCAGTAACAGAGAAACATCTCTAGTTATTTGAAATGGCTATTGAAAGATTCCTCATTTTCCTGATTATATGTGCCAAGCTAGATTTTTGAATATGTTAAACCTATAAGTACATAGCAATAGATTTACTCCAGAAGATGTATAAATATACTCTATGGTAAAAAGGACATTAACAAGATTTGTAACAATATGAAAGGGATATCAATTGTTGTCATAGTTTTAGAAAAAAAATGTAGTTATTTTCTATTAACATTTACTATTTTTGTTAACAAAAAATGGATTTATCTTTTAAGTGAATTAATAAATATATTTTAATTTTAATATCAAATACCACAAATATCAATGGACAAAATTAATGCCAACAAGAGCTTTTACAAGGTAGGCACGGTACAACAGAACTAAATTCCCAGCCCAGAAGTTTTTGAGATTGGTCAAATTTTTCAAAATTATAGAAAGTCATTATGATCAAAATCTCAAGAACTTCTATGATGTGACACTTCCAATCCAGAAGGTCACAGTCCAGCCTGGGAAGCTCAGTGACTTGTCAAGATCCTGCATCAAAAGCTATGGATGGATAGAGGGTTTGAGGTATAGCTCAGAGTCAAATGGTTGAGATCAACCCTCAATGTCTCAGAAATAAAGAAATAAAAACATCTGTCTCTGTGTCTCTCTCTCATCTCTGTTTTTTTTTGTCTTTTTCTTGCTGTGTGTCTCTCTCTCTCTATCCTGCCTATGTCAGTAAAAAGCCTGATTACTTATTTTTATAAGAATCACTCTATCCTTGACATCTCCCCTAATAATTTCCCATCTAGCAACTTTCTCATTCTGTGGTTATAATTTTCCGTGTGTGTGTGTGTGTGTGTGTGTGTGTGTGTGTAACTGGGGATTGAATTCAAGTGCTTGTGCTTCCAAGATAAATGCCATACCACTTGAACCAAATCCCCAGCAGATCTCCACTTCTTTTAGTTGGTATCAGTTTTTTTCACCTCTTCTGACAGTCCTGCTTCTATTGTACTTATCCTGAATAAAGTCACCTTACTATGTCTTTAAGGATTAAAATAACTTCTATTTAACTTTGTGTGAAACTTTTACTATATAATACTTAATTATTAAAATGAAAAGGAAAACTGATGGAGTTGCTAAATTTGTAGGGAATATTCAAGTTCCTCTATGTACATAAAGAAAGCATGCATATGAGTATTCTCCTGAAAGAATGTTTTCTATTATATAAAGGGATAACGTATGAAAAGGACAGTGCAGATTGAAGTATAAAGGTCAAAAGCCTGGGAGAAATAACCTCGAGGTAATATTAGACAAATGTCAGAGTTCTGTTGAAAGAAATGAAGTGAAGATGAAGCCAGAAGATGAGGATACTAAAGCAGAGGAAGCTCAGCCTTTTCGTACTGTGACAGCATAGGCTGCTCAATCTGAAAATCTCTCATCAGGTCGAGTTCAGAAGAGAAGTTAACGACATTTCACTCATAAGGAGTAAAGTAGTGCAATGAACATCTTAAATGCTATGATACAATTTCTATAGTTTGATTCAGCATCTGAATTTGAGTTTATTATTGATCACAAGATTTGATAGTATCTGTCAAATTGATTCAGAGAACATTTTTATTTGAAAATTTAATAAAATACTTCAGAATGTCCCTCAATTAATTATGTCCTAACTTAACATTTGAAATGGAGAATCTCAAAGATACCTAAGTATCTTTTCTTTTTGCTTATAAAAATTCAGTCTTCTAACTCAAATACCGTTAGTACATATGTTTCCTTATCCAGTAATTTTGTAATACGTATTGTGATCCATAGTATATTTAGAGCAAGTTTCTACATAATAAATAGTCATGAACATGAATTTTCTAAAATATGATGGCAGTAAGTTCCTATAACTTCCATCCTTCTATATAATTACTAAGAGGTAGGTAGCCTGAGAAATGGATTGTTTATAAAGAAACAAAGCACATTTTCTTTGAGAAAACAACAAAAACAAAAGTCTTTGAAATAGACTTGAAATACTTAAACTTTATCGTCCAGATCCTTTAAGACGTTTTCTCTTCCTTCTTGCCATCTGCCACCATTCCTTACCTTCCCTCAACTGCAGCAATTCCCCAAAAGACAGTTCTTTGATCACTCCCTGGATCGGGTTCGTGTGACTGTTTGTTCTCTGCCTACAACACACATCAGTTTTCCTTCAACTGAATGTCAATTGTGCACAGACAAGATGTTGGCTTAATATACACTATGTGATTTTATTTTCCCCAATGACAGTAGCCGACATCTAGAGTAGAGAACAAGCAATGCCATATTGTCGCCTTCTATTTATGCAAGGCTTCTTTTTTCTTTTCAGACTCAATCTCTATGTCAGTTGAAAAGCTAGAATTTGTTCCCATTTTTTTTTCCTTTCTACCATCAAAATTTTACTTTTCCTTCTTTGTTTACCCTGCCTCCATTCAGTTCCTCTTTCCCTTTGATGATTTTCTTCCTACTTCATAAACAAAGCTTGTGTGTCTGGGGGTGGGGATTGTAGGGAGAACAGAGGAACAGGAAAAAATGAGAATCAAGATACATCATGTACAGGTTCAAATTCTCAATGAGAAATATGACCATAATGTTTTCCTAAAATGTACCAATAGACTCAATTTATTTAAACAAAGAAAAGATGGAATTTCTATGTGCCAATTGTTTCAGAAGGAAGGATCAGTTTCAGTGAAAAGAGAACTACTCCTTTGGTGAAGTACAGGTACCCTGCCAGGCTGCTCACAACATTATACAAAGACCATCTAGGGATTTAGTCAGTGTTGTGGTATCTGCCTGGCAAGTGCAAAGTCCAAAGTTTGATCCAAGATAAGGGAAAAAGAAAAGAAAAGAAAAAAGACCATCCAAAGCTTTAAAAGTAGAAATACATTTCTCACAGTTTAGGAAACAAGTGCAAGGTCAAGATGAGAGCTGATCAGGCTTCCAGTGAATGTCCTTGCCCTGCTTGTGTCTGCACAGGTCAGACAGAGGGAAATTACATGTGTGAAGGTGTATGTGGACAGAAAGAGAGAGGGTGAGGGAGAGGGAAAAGGAGAGGGACAGGCAGAAGAAGTTGTTCTTTATAAACTGTTAAAGGGAACATTCCATCATTGGTCCCAATTCTGGGGCCTAATACAAACTCAACACCTAAGCACTTTGCTTCCAAATATCATCACACTGAGGATTAAGGCTTGAGCTTGTAAACTGTCTGACTTGGAAGGACATAAACATTCAGTCTCTAGCTACAGTCAACATGATTTAGTGTACTTGACACCTTTGCCCCCTCCTATGATAATAGTTATATGATGATAATGAAATAGGTATTCATAGTTGGGATTAAGAATTGTTATTTTTGCAGAATTTGATGCTTGCAAATTGCCTTTTCTTTAAGCAGATGGCATCATATTCTCATGAGGCAAATGTGGTAATAGTGGAGTGCAGGGTTCTTTTAGCACCCCTTAAGATAAATGTATTACAACTCCTCCCACATTCACTTATTGAAGTCCTAACCTCCAGCACCTAAAATGTGATAGTGTTTACAGGTTGAACTTTTAACTTTATAATTACTGTAAAACTAGAGGTGGGGTACAGTCTTCACTCTTTTTCACTGTTCTGTAAGTAGTCAGTGATGGTCTTGATGTGTTGTTGGCCAGTGTATGTTTTATCTTCCTTTTGTTGCAAGCAGAAATCTTTCATCTCAAAAACCACCCAGCACCAAACTCAGTTCTACAAATCTTATTATTGAAAATAGTCCCAACTATGATTTTTCTCAATGTATATTTTACCAAATCTCACAGCCCCTATTCTTTACAATGATGGCACTTATTAGAGAAGATGTCTGTGAAAAGATTTATGATGCAATATGAAAATCCATTTACATGTGAATGTGATTTTTACAAAACAGTCGTCATTTTGTATAATGGTGTACTTGGCTGTGAAATTTATTTTCTAGCTACACTCAGGGAAAAGATTCACAACTAGTATGTGAGTAGAATTTCCACAGATGTTTCTGAAGAACTATAGGAAATGTTAAAAAAGAGAAGGAATCAAAAACAAGATGAAGAAATATGAAATGGTATTAGGAAAATAATGAGCTGCTGACGTGCCCTAGAGCAAGTAATGGGGACATGAGAACTCAGGGAAAAAACATGATTTAGGTTGAGAAGTGTGGGAATCATGGACTTTCATTACACAATTGTAAGACATAAACACGGTAATATTAGTTTCATAAAACAAGGATACATTTTGAAAAACAACATTATGCATTTCAGTAATACATATGTTTCAAAAGTTATTTTTACATAATTTTCTGTAACTTAGTGCAAAACTTACTGAAAATATTTGCATGATTAAAATGTCTCCCACAGTACTTCCAAATGGAAGGTCCTTAATAATCATTTCCCACCCTACAGTTTTCTCAATATTTCCATGTTAGATTATATCCAAATCTCCAAATATATGGAGACATAAAGTACTTTCTCTTGTGACTCTAAAAGAGAAAGCTCTAAACCTTGAGTGGAATTTGCTGAGATGGAAATTTTGCGTAGAACTTTCTAATGAATAAAGCTAGCCATAATGCACTTATTAGCATTAGTACAGTAATAAGCCTCTCACAATTAGTTTTTGCAGAAAGGATAAATGTGTTCTCTGTCTGCAGTTTAAGGACATTGACATAGATGGCATCTGGGGCTTTAATAAATATGTTTTCTTCTTAACCTTTTCATTGTGTTAACACAGTATGTTTGAGAGCACAACCAAATTTTACTGGTTGTTTCCTTTGTTATGTTATGTTAAATTAAAAAAACTATTCTTTACGGGCCAAGGAGTTAGCTCAGTGGTTCTGGCACCTGTATTGCAAGTGCAAGGGCCCGGGTTTGATTCCCCGGTAACCATATACAATACTGGGTGTGGAGACTCACGCCCAGCAGCAATCAGTACCACATACCACACTGCTGGGCGTGGTGGCTCACATCTGTAATCCCAGCACTCGGGAGGCAGAGGCAGGAGGATTGCTGTGATGTGAGTTTGAGGCTGAGCTCAGGGCCAACCTGAACCACAAAGTGAGATCCTGTCTCCAAAAAAAAAAAAAAAGAAAGAAAAAAAGAAAACTATTCTTTAAGCCTGAGGAGAAAATTGTTCCTTGAGAGGATTGTTGACTGGTAGAAAAAGAAGTAATCACCAGAGTTTTCAGTATATGAATGATTCTTCATTGTAATTTTGAATGTTGTAGAGCCAAAAATTATATCATAAGGAAATTTATTTACCATCTTATGTATTTTCTTTTTAAGAACTATCAGTGAACCTAAGAATACCTACTGCAGTATGTACATTTGTTGGTATTAATAATATATAACCAGACAGGTTATATATATATATTACAGGTTACACACCTGTAACCTCAGCACTCTGGAAAGCTGAGGCAGGAGGATTACAGGTTTGAATCGAATGTGGGCAACTTAGTGATGGGATGCATTCTGTCTAAAAATAAAAACAGGCTGGGAGTGGAGCCCAGCAAAATCCTTGGGTTCAAACTTCAGTATCACAACAGAAAAAGAAGGAAGGGGAAGTATTTCATTAAGCATTTCATTTAGTTTGACCAACTGCTGCTACATTTGCAAGATATAATTTTGTTGTCTAGAAGGAACTCTAAGGAGCAAGTGGAATGTGTTGTAAATAAGTTAGGAGATGCATCAGGGAGCAGCAGTTATCTACTTTTGCTCGGGTCTTGCTTTGCGAGACTTTACTAACTGCTTTTCATTCACCAGGCTTTCTAAAAATCCCTGGATCAGTGTGGGTCATACGGGTCACACGGGTCATTTTCCCCTAGGTCTACCTAGAGATAAACATGGGAGACAGAGCCACAAGGCCCCTCAATAGAGCCTTCTGCTTGGCTGCAGGCCCAAAGGCTCTGATCTGTGTGAGAAACATGTACTGAAGCCACAGTCATCTTTCTGACCCTTGCAGGTCTGTAAAAGGAATCCACAATAAGGACATGACTCTGCAGTCTTTTTATTACTCTCATTTCCTAAATGTCAGTTACTTAAGTTGGCTTATGTTTGATTAGTTTGAAATTACGTGCTTTTTATATGTGTTGGTCAATTTATCTGCAGGAAATGGATGTTTCCCTGAGGTCATTACAAATATATGCTGTTTGGTTTGTGAGTTTGTATTGCTGAGAGCAAAATGTTAACATCAGTCAATGATCCCCCTGTCAGAGTTTGTTCCTAAATGGGAATCTCCATGCTAGCTGCACTAATGGCAATAACAATATGTTATTTTCTTATATAACAACAATAAAATGCTACTTAGTGCAACATTATCCAAGCCTACTTAGTTTCTAGTCTTTTCTGTAATATCCTCCGTAGCGTTGTGTATTTCCAAGTCTAAGTTCTGGTCTACTGCTAATATTAATGGCAAATAATTACATACAACTCTGCCAGATAGACCATTACTTTCAATTCCCTTTGAAGCATTGGAACAAAATAGAATAGATTTTTTTATCACTTAATTATTGAGTATAATTACTTAAAAGTTTATAAGAGAATTTCCAGTATTCATTTAAGGGATCATAAATCAAAGGTGATATCTTAAGCACTGAGTAGTTGACAAGATTAATATAACAGAAAGAATAGATTCTATCACAAGGATATTATTTGTGAAATAAAAATATATTACAGAAGGCAAAACTTTGCCTTATTTACTGCTCCATCTATAGCACCTACAAGACTATCCAAAACCTAATAGGAAATCAATGAATATCTGTTGGATGAATACAGAAAATATAATTTAATAAAATGCCTAGGAATGAATTTAACACATCAGACTTTTTATCATGAAACACTGTAATAGAGATAGAGAAGTATTTGTTTATTGCTTTTGCTTTTGATTTGAGAGTAAAAGACAGGCTAAATCACGCATCTGGCAGGAAAAGCTTCTGAAATAGTTTTGCTAGTGGTGTTATATGCTCAAAAAGTTTGAAAAGTCAGGGTAAGGAAAAAATGAGAATTAAGTTGTGTCATATATTGGTACAAATTCTCATTGTTGAGTGTAATCATGATGTATATATGTAATGTACCAATAAAGATTTTAAGAAAAAATAAATAAAAAGTCAGAGTAAACTGGGCTGCTCAGAAATTATATCATCCCAACGATGAGGCAGATGCTAAATACCCACTGCATAACTTACTGAGAGAAAAAAAAAATATATATATATATAGTACTTATCTCTACTCTTAGAGATAGTAATCTGTTTGGAGAGAACAAAATTCTGTAAAGAGAACATCCGATCATTAAAAATGATAAAATTATGAACAACTAGGCTCTTTCATAAATTAAAATCCATATGTGAAAATACAACATGATATATTTTCCTTGCTATTAAAGAAAAGTAACAAGGGTATTCAAAAAACAGAGATCATAAAAAAAGTAAGATGGCTTGTGCAGAAAAGACTGCAGTATTATTTTGTTTGTCTATACTGTGTTATGAACATGGCATAGACATGGTAGGTCTATACCATATTTCAACTATTGAAATATTGAAGCTTTTAGATTAAAATATTTTTATATTGTTTTCTTTGGAAATTTATTGCCTTAAATCTGACGATGTTAGATCAGCCTTCTTTTGGAGATGACCAGTGGCCATCACCATTAGAGGTACTGATGTTTTCCCAGCAAATAAGGTTATTTTATTCATTATTATTATTTTCCTTGAAATACTCTGAGTTTTCTACTCTGACAACAACTTATAAAAAGTGTTTCCATCATTGCGTATTTCTCATTTTATCTTTCTAATACAAAGGATATGGATGGGTAGGGTCTCCTTTCTTAGAATAAGTATAGCAATTAATGAATATAAATTAATAAAAATAGAGTGAGCTGTGTACACCTATGCCTTCTAAATATGTAGAAGAAGGCGTCACAGCTAAAGCCAGCATCACTTCAGTCACCCTCATGTTTTCCACTGTTGTGTTTAGATCTAAAATGTCTCACATAAATTGCATATGCTCCAAGGAGGAGCATTTTGAATGTAATCATAGCACATTTGAATGATAGTCCTATATTCATCAGTGAGTTAATTCTTTGGAAAGATCATAGCTGAATGTGTTGCTAGCAGATGGGGTCTGGTTGGAAAAGGTGAATCTCTGGAGGCATGACCCAGAGGGGTGCATATCCTTCCTGCTCTCACCTTCTCTCTCTGCTTTGTGACTGCTGTGTGTTAAATAGTTTCTCCTCTGATGCTTTTCCACCAGGCTGAATGGTGGGCTTACCATGGACTGAACCCCCCAGAACTGTGAGCTGAGGAGAAGAGGGAGAGGGGTGAAAATAATGGGAAAAGAGGAAAAAATGGAAAGAAACCTTTTGTGAATGGGGAGAGGTCGAGGAGAGGGAGGAAAGGAAGAGAATTGGGAAAAACAGAAACCAAGATATATCACTTAAAATATAAAATCCTAATGATGAATATGGTCATAGAGTATACGTAAAATGTTCCAACAAACATAATGAATAAATAAAAATAACTAAGTAAATAAATAAATAAATGAGACTATTAGCCAAATTAAACCTCTTCTCCCTTAAGTTGTGACTGTTGGGTATTTAGTTCCAGCAAAAGCTGGTTAATATGTACACATTATGACTTTTAAATCTTACTTTAGTTTTAGCAGTTTGTTATTTCCTTAATTCACAGAAAATTTTCTATCAAGGAGAGAATACGTCTTCTTTAACTAGAATTCTTTTCTGATATCAATATTCTAAGTTCTTTATAATTTAAACAAGAGGAATAATTCCTCAGTTTGGTGATTCAGTGGTACCTTGGTTCATTAATGCTTTTGTCTGCAGCAACTTCATTGCTAAAACAAGCATTTGTAAAATTTTCTTTTAGTTTGCAATCTCTACCTTAAGTGAAAAACACAAAGGTTGCTATCATTTCTGTGTAACTGTGGATGTGGTTATGATTTTCAGAATTGTGGCATGAATTAAGTTTGTGAATCAAAGCACCACTGTATTAGTTATTTCTACAAAGTCATATAACTCTCACTAACACTTTTATTTCACTGTCTGTTTCTTGCTTCAATCACTAACATTTCTTTATGATGATAGTTATAGACAAGTTTACTGAAGTATAATAATTTGTAAAACTGAATGTGATGGGAACAGTAGAGGAGCTGCCCTTACATGTGTCTTCTTCCTCCCCATGATCATTCTCTACTGAGTATAACATGTGTACTTCCTTCTTCACCTGTCTTTTTGCAGAAAGAGATTCTGGTGGGGGCAGAGTACCCTAAGCTGTGGCTGTCTATGGGAGAGTGGTTTGTTGTAGTTCAGAACCTTGGCAGTGTACAGACAACTAACCCAGGAACTAATATCTCAAAGAATCCGAAAGTATAAATTACTATACATTTTACCACAGTAGAGTAGGGAAAGTGATGTTTTACTCTTTATCTTCGGAGGAATGTATTCAAGTTTAAGTCATTTAATTAATACTCCTGCCTCCCAAGTGTTCCAATGTAGACTAGGTCCAAGGGGTGGAGTTAGAGTGCATTCATGTCTGGCTTCTACAGTGAAGAAGTTTTTGCCTAAAAGCACTATGCAGCTTTGTTGAAAAGTAGGAGGCAGCAAAAGAGACTGTAGAGACTGTAGAAAGTTCATTCAGTAGCATGAACATCATGTTAGAAGCCAAAGTGATTGTATGGATTTGTGCTACTGTTTTAAATATGAGCTGTAAAGGGAAGAAAAATGATGGAATGATGATTTCCAGCAACTTATTTTCCTTCGGGAAAAGTATCTAGAGTCTGGTACACCCTGGTACCTACCTTGGAGAGAGGTCAAAGGGTGAGGTTACCCAAGCACCAGAGGGGAAGTAACAAAGGAGACCAAAGAAGTTCCAGTGCTACCTAAGAGCACATTGTGGAGGAGACAGAGAGCTTCCGGAGGAATGTGGTGCCAAAGCAGAGGCTGCTGGACGTGGCTGAGAAGAGGGGGAGACAGAGCTTTTGGCTCCTGGAGAACCGGAGAACCACAGAACCCCGTGGAGTTGACAGCATCATTGGCAAATGGGACTGGTCAGAAAAATATGGGACGTCACCTCAGAATATCCTCCCAAAGTCATCAACGGTGTGTGACCTCAGCGAAGCACTTGTCACCCAAACGTGGGACAAGAGCTGTTGTATCCATTGTAGGGAGGGGCTAAGAGTTTGAACCCGGGCAGCAGAGCTAAGAGTTTGAACCTGCTTTGGCTGCAAGTCATGGTCCTCACCGTCAAGTTCCCAGTGTGGACGAGGGAAGGAAAGACAAGAAGACAGGCAGTGATAAGTTGGAGGAAAAAAGCAAAGCTTGCTGAGGGTCTGGGGCTGGTGAACGTGTGGACCTGAAACCTGTGGTCAGAGGTCGCAATTAGCCTGAGTAATGCAGGCTGGGAGATGGAGACAGGGGAAAAAAAGCAAAGGAACTGAGGAAAAACAGACAAGCTGTGGTGTGCTCATGTTAACACTCCCAAGATGAGGATAAACAACAAAAACTGCAGATGTGCACTTAAAGAAAACTCTATCCTTCTTTGTATTCTGACATTGTTGAGAGCAATGTGTTCTTAGCATTCTAATGTATTCAATTCAACAGATGTAGTTAATCCAGGTTACAAATATTATCCCAGCTCTTTAGACACAAGATTTAAAATTTGTTAACTTCGAGGACTCCAAACCTGGGCACTGTACAGACAACTAAACTGGGAACTTGAAAACCAGTCCTCTCAGCAGTAAAATGGATGGGAACAGAACAGGAAAGTGCACATACCTTGATCTTGCTGTGAACAGAGCACATTTCCTGTAATTAAATAATGGATTCACTATGGTTTAAACCAGTGATATCAAACATTGTAGCATTGCCAAACTGCAACCCCAAGCCCACTTTTTTTTTTTAATCAGGGATCAACACTGCAACTAAACCTAGATTCCTAGCATCACCTTTTCCTTTCCCTTCTTTAAAAGATGCTAGAAACAAAAATGGAAACAAATCTCTGTATGGGGCCAGGAGTTGAAGGGAGGGCAAGGGAAAGGGAGAAAAGGATAATTAAGATATATTATCTACAGGCACACATTTTTAATGTTAAATGTGATCATATCTACCTAAAGTATACCAGTAAACCCAGTAAGTGAAGACAAAATAAAATACATATGCTGTTTAGACACAACAGACTCAATGCAATGAGACTGGAAATAAATGCAGAAATAAGAACACCTGCAGTGAGGATGGCTCCCTGGAGGAGCTTCATGGAGGGCGGGAGACAGGTGAAGCCTGTTGAACCTAATTGTTCCTGCCCACCTCTTAGTGAGGAAAGCCAAGGTGTGCAGTCAGAATCGGTTCTACACATTTCTTTTTTTCCATTCCGTGGTATATAGAATCATCCTTATTTTGATCTTCATTTTCACGTAATATTTTCCCTGTACTTCAGTGTCTACACTTCCCATTTTTATGCATGTCATATTTTTTGTTTTGTTTTTCTGCCATCCGGACACAGATGGGACTGTAGAAAGTTCATCAGACCCATTTGGCTTCCACTGTAGTGACATCATCTCTTTCATAGTTGTCTTACTTTTCTCTCATTGCTGAGACAAAATTTCCTGATGGCCAAGGTTAAAGGGAGAAAGGTTTATTTGGCTCACAGTCAATAACCAGCTCCAAGGGAGGGGAGCAGAGAAGCAACAGTTCCTGGTGGTGGATGACAGCAAAAGCAACAAGAGACTATAACGGCATCCTTTGCCTTTGTGTATGTGTGTGTGTGTGTGTGTGTGTGTGTGTGTGTGTGTGTGTGTGTGTGTGTGTGTGTTATTCAGACTACTCAGGGCAGGCAGCATTGATACCTTTAATCACAGTATCCTTGTACCTAGCTCCACCATGAGTCAGTCACACACTGTAGGTTGACCCACGTCTGAAACAGCATGAGCTTCAGGGGACATCGGAACATAAACCATAACACTAGATTAATTGGTGATCAGCTATTATTTGCTTTTTCACCTGCCAACCTAGTTTACATTTCTACAGTGCGTAGAATAGATCAGGTTGTAGGTGCCCTGCAGTTTTCCTTAGGAGACAACCTGGTTTCTCCTTTCTTCTCCTCAGCATCTTAATAACTGTTTTTGTTTTCTTTAAAATAAAATTCATTATTATTCTATTTAAATAATTTATAAGATAAAAGAAATGTGTCCTGTTCTAATGCCACAGCAGAGTGACTATAGGTAATGACAGGGGATTTTATATATCATAAATATAGAAAAAAATTTTAATATTTTTAATACTCCACTAAGGAGTATTAATTTTTGAGGTGATAGATGTAAATTGCTGTGATTTGAACACGATGCAATACATACATGTGTCAAAACATCCTATGGTACCATATAAATATGTACAAATTTATATGTCAGGGAAAAATCAATAATATTCAATGATTTACCATGCAAACTTACAATTTAGTATTCATGATTGACTTCTGCCATCTGTATTATAGCATAAAGTTGCGCTTTTTGTTATGGTGTGTGTGTGTGTGTGTGTGTGTGTGTGTGTGTATGTGTTTTGTTGCAAGGTGACCTGTTAGCTTATTTATTCATTCATCTACTCATCTATTCACATCTTACTCAACTATTCATTTATTCGATAACTATTTTGGAACCTCTGTATTGTGGACATTCGTCATTTTTTCGTCTGTGTACTTCAGAGGAATGTTCTGGAAGAAACATCATCCATTTGTTTTTTTCTATCCCCTGGGAACTGAAGCATAAACAATGGCCTGTCGGTTGCTGATTAGATGAATCTCCTCAGAGTTCGGAACTGAACAAATGGATTTTAAATGCACAGAATAAAGAATTATGCTTGGAAGAGCACAGTGGCCACAGCACTCGTCTCTGTGGATGGCGGGACCACCAGATGCAGTACTCTCAGCCTGCTGCCAGTAGTGTTGCTAATCCCAGCATCGGGTCCATTCCTACATGTATGGTCAGGATAGCAGGCCCTGGTGCCATCACAAAACTCCCTCATTTTACAGTATTTTGGCTAATATTCTGGCCTTTGTCTTTTCTCTTTTGGTTTCCTAATTATCCCACCTTTCTTAAAAATTTTATAACTTACTTAATTCCCAGATCCCAAGGTTTTCTGCTTGCTTAGATTAAACTAAAATTTATATTTTTTTGCTTGGAAATCATCACTATAACTAGTATTTTGCAATGGGTGATAGAACTAATAATTATTCTAGAAATTATGTCAACTATTAAGGAAGTAAAACAAAGTAGGATTTCTAAGAGGTAATAATAGCCAGGTTTTCTTCAAAATAACTTTATTACATAATATATTGTCAGTAAAATAAAATACTATAATTTGTTGAATATGCAGCCAGGAAAGAATAAACCATTTCTGCTTAACTAGATCAAAAGATGTTACATTACTCTGAGTCACAGTATTTTCAGAAGGTCAGAGAGAAACCACTACATAACACTGAATGAACTACAGCATCACAGGTTCATGGTGCAGAAGTGACTCCCAAAGACTGAGTATCTGACCTATTACTTAATACATGGGTTTAAGAAAACATGCTCATTCTCAAATTGAGACAGGCTGACAGTGATTGACATTGAGTTCTAACACTGTCTTTTGCATTTTGTTTGTTTATGCAGCACACAATTCCTATAATGCATGGCAATTTTGGAAAAGTTCTTGGCCAGTTTGTCCCTTAGCCAAGCTCAGCTGTGGAGCAGACCAGCATCAATATAGCTGACCTGTGATTTATGCTTCATTTCTGCTTTTCACATACTGTGGTGCTGGTCAGTCCAAGTACATTGTACATTTGTTGAAATCATGATGAAAGGAAGTTCAGTGGATCTACTCTTCATCTCATAGTTGACCGGATAAACCCAATCACTATTCTCCCGAATAATCACAGCGTTCATACTGGCTACAGGCTGAGGAGATAAGGACAGATGCAATTCCTTCTACAGGTAAGAAAGAATGAATCTCTTCTCTAAATCTGTAAAATTTCTACCTCTTCTTCAGGTTATTATAGGGAAAGTATAAGTTTTGATATGTAGGCTCATTTTCTAGTAGTTAAGGACAGATTCTATTTCAAGCATTACATTCATGCTTTTGGAGGAACTAGCAGATTCATCAGTAGTAATATTTTGTTTCATTTGCAGGAAGAAACTTGTTTGACAAGAAAGTTATCCTTAGGCAATAGTTCCACACCTGGATAACTCTTGTCTCTCTCAGCGTGTTCATTGCCTTGGCTCTTCTAGACCATTAGTTTCAGAATCCTCTTTCACATTGTGTGAAAACTGTGGGGATAACCCACCTCAGCAGCTCTGCTTTAAATTAATAACGCTTCGGTTGCTAGAGTGGGAGCTTATGATGGCTCGCGATTCTCCTCTGGTCGCTTCCTATGAGTTTGTTATCTCTGTCTAAAATTGTCAGCTGGTTCAGTCATCCAGTTAGCTCAAGGTTACCAAAATCCACTTACATTCCTTCATTATTTCTGGTATCTCTGCTGTCTGTCCCCTGTGTCATCCAGCATTTAAACTGTGAACAAGAATGAAAATCATATATTTGAAATTGCACTACATAAAATCAGCCTTATTCCTTACATATCTTGTACTTGGGCACCTGCATTTTAGCTTTTAGAATAGTGTTAGCCCATACAGAACACCACTGTCACACAGCACTGTGCTAAATTAGTATCTCTGGATTTAAATACAGTGTATCCACACTTGACTCTCAGCCTTACTGACATTGTCAGCTGAAGAAGTCACTGTAGCTACGTGGAGGAGTGTCTGCAAAATGATAGAATTAAGGCAGAGCATTTACAGTGTCCTTCTACTTGTACCATCTTCAAGATGGCTGTTTGGATCTCATATATGTTCTGGTTTCACTCACATGCACCCAAACGTTCAGTTAGTATTTTTCCCTAAGAGGTGAATCAAGCTGCAACATGACCAAAACAAAATTGCTTTGTCTTTAGAGATCCAATCTGCAGCTCAAGTTGATCCTTCATAGAATTATTTGCCTTCAGATGTTTGTAATTTTTATTTGAAATTCAGAATTTTTCTTGGATGTTGTCATCTGTTTTTATCACTCTTTGCAAAGATTTGGCCAATTTAATGACCTTTCCCGTGAGACACTTTTCTTGGTTGATATTTCCATTGATTTTTCTTCTGGTTGTTATTGTTTATATTATTGACCTTTGATCCGACAGCTTTTTTTTTCCTTCTGTTTCTCTTGGCTATCCTCTTTTGATCTTTCAATAATATTTAAATTTAACATAACCACTCCGACATATATGTGCCTGACTTAGTCTGCTCTTACAACCATAACAAAACATCACCATGACTCAGGTGACTTATGAATAACAGAAATTTATTTCTTGTAGTCTGGGTGGCTAGAGCAGCTAAGGTCAAGTTTCTAACAGATTCAGTGTCTGTGGAGGCCTGCTTCGTAGGTCATAGCTGTTGTATTTTTGTTGTTACTGCACTTCACATGATGGGAAATAGCAGAGCAACTCTCTAGGGCCTTCTTTTATTAGAATAATAACCTCATTCAAAGGCTCCACCCCTAAAACCCAATAACTCCTAAAACCACATCTTTGAATAATGACACATAGATCATGAGATTTCAACTAATGAATTTCAATGACAAGCATATATGCTCATAACGTAGAATAACTTTGAACTTGAGATCTTGTATATTGCTTCTTCTATGAGTCTCTACTGCTCACATAACAATCTATTAACACAATAGCTAAGGTGACAGAGGGAAATATTTCTGTCTTCATTTGCTAATCATATTTCAGTAGTTCTTTTTCACAGACAGCTTTGTTTCTGAACTTAGCAAGATCTTGGTTCACTTTTTTGACATTCTGATTTCAGTAGCCACTTTATTAGCAATTACCCACCCATAACATTAAGAAAAAGAGAAAGGAGTAAATAAACTTTCCTTCCACCTGTACTCTGCAGCAGGAACCTGCTTGTTGGACCGTCAGCTGTTCACTGACCCTCTTCCTTTCTTACTCAGCAGTTAGCTCATTTAATACCCATGTTAAATATATGTAAATTAAACATGTAACAATTGGCAGGTTTGGGGATATTTAGATAATGGAGAAAGCATAATTTGTCATGTGTCTGTGAATGTTTCAGAAAATGATTGACATCTGAATTGGTAGACTAACTAAAAAAAATCTTCCTTCAGCAATGTGGGTGGTATCATCCAATGTTATGAAAGTCCAAATGTAATGAAGGGAGGAAGAAGAATAAATTTTACCTCTCCCTTCTTGCACTGGGGTTTTCTCTCTCTCTCTCTCTCTCTCTCTCTCTCTCTCTCTCTCTCTCTCTCTCCCACCTCTATAATTTTTTTTTTTTCTTTTTGAGACAGAGTTTCGCTTTATAGTTCAGGCTGGCCCTGAGCTCAGCCTCAAACTCACAGCAGTCCTCCTGCCTCTGCCTCCTGAGTGCTGGGACTACAGACATGAACCACCATGCCCAGCCTTGTGGTATGTGGTTCTGATTGCTGGTGGGTGTGAGTCTCCACACCGGCATTTTTGTATATGGTTACCTGGGATAGATCCTGGGCCCTTGCACTTGCAAGGCAGGCCCCAGAACCACTGAGCTAAAATCCCAGCCTCTTATCTTTATTTTTAAGCTAGATAACCATCTTCTCCTGCTGTCAGATATTGCCACTCCTGATTCTTGGGCCTTTAGATTATAGAACTTAGACTTTGTGTCCCCAACACAGTCAGCGGCTGTGTTATTTAGCTTCCATTAACTGTAACTGAATATAAGCAATATCCACAATAAGAGAAAAAGCTCATTTTGGCTCACATTTTCATAGATTACAGTCAACATTTGTTAGCGTATGTTTCTTGGGCCTCAGGTGGCAGGGTATCATGGCAGAGGTGACTACAAGATGGATTCTGTTCACCTCATGGCTTTAGGAAACAAGAAACAGTAGGGATCAGGGTTCCCATCTGGCTTTCCAGTGCATGTCCACAGTGACCTTGTGTTGTGTGACTAGCTCCAACTCCTAGATGTTCCATCATTTTCCAATAGTTTCATGGGCTTGAAACCAAAATTTTGATGTGTAGGCTTTTGAGGTACATTTTATATCAAATGTATAGTAGTTTCTCTTAAGCCTTTGGCCTCATAATGAATTAAGTCTCTGGCTTTTCTGATTTTCCAGTTTTCTGAAATCATATTGGGGTTACTTGGGCCTTTAGAGTCATATAAACCAGGGTTAGTCATAAATCCTTTTTTACGTATCACTATATACTGCTGGTTCTGTTTCTCTGAACTTTGCCTAGCACAAAAAATCCCCTATGTCTTCACTGTTTCCTTGTTTATGTTTAATAGATTAAAAAATCTAACTCATGTTCATAACCAAAAGGAAATAATCATCTATACACTTGGTATTTTCAATAAGCATCATGAATTCCCAGAAATAGATCTTACACATATTATGTTTATGAATTTTGAAAGCTATATTTTCATGAATGCTGAATGAAGTTTGATTCAGAATTTTAATAGTTAGACTTATTAACTATTATAAATTAGAAGTATGAGATTATTCATTCAGGTAATAAAATTTCCAAAAAAACCCTTAAAAGTGTACATTTTTATGATTATTTCATTTCTTCTTATTTTATTTTTGACTTAAAGACAGATGGTATAATTTATTTAAAATCATGACTTTTAGGTACAAAGCAAACTGGGAGACTGCTCAGTAAACTTTTCAACTCAGTGGCTCAATGACAATAGTGACAGCTTTTGCAATTAGTTTAGGCTGTGTTTCTTGAGGCAATTGTAAAACCTACAGCCATGTATTCACTTTCCAGTGAAATTGGTACACATCATAAAAATTGCACTTGAGTTAATTGGTGCATTGGCTGACAGATTTAGCAATGAGGCCAAGCCTTAAGCCATCCAGTTGCTGCTTAAACTGCTTTGTGGTAACGGTGCTGGCTGGGATCACTGCAAAGCCTGCACTTCCCCAAGGATCATCTGAGACACAAGCTGAGCACTTTGGTATCTGGGGATGTCAGTCTGACACTTTTCATAAGCATCAAACACCCTCAAATTATGAAAAATAAAAAGACATTCTCTAGCTGGAGATATTTTATAAATCTCAAGACAGTGTACTGTAATATGATACAGTCATACATGGTGAAATATAGTGAGCCAATTCTGGTGAAAAAAGTCAGACATTATATAAAATCGATCTATTTTAAGTTTAAAGAGTTGTTTGTAAAATTTTCATATTCTAAAACTGAAATATCAAAAAAAGTGACTGATTTCTCATTTGAGCCCAAATTTCTTCTTATTCTCTCAATGGAAACAAACTTTGAACTCTTTTAAGAAGATATTTTTTCTTGAACACTGTTATAAAACAAGGATTCTTGATGTGTCTATTTAAAAAGCATTTTTAAAAGGGCAAAAATGCCTTAAAATGATTATTATTCTTCAATCTGAATGCTTTAGGAGAAAGAACATAAACAGTCAATGAACAGTGACTTCACTCACTTCTAAAGACATTTAGAGCACACAAACTATTTCTCAAGACACAGAATAATAAACGTTCAAAAAGTCAGAAGTAACTTAGAGTAACATGTTCTCTATAAATCTAAACCTTCATTTTTTCAAATAACAGAAGCAATGTATGTTTTAGGCATTTAACCATTGGATACATAAAATGAATTTAAAATATTATTTTTGTGTCGTGTATAGAAGGAAAGTAGGAAGCCATTAAATATAGCTTCACATGAGTTCTCTTGTTGGATCCCAGTTGTTTCAGGGTCCCTATTCTTTTTCTGAGTGATGAGCCTGATTCAAAAATATTTATAGCTTTGTGATGTTATTGAAATTAGCTTTTGGATTTGTTACATTTGGTAATGCAGTAGATTCAAAATGATGCTAATGAAACTTAAGCTTTAGCTTGTGTCTTCCTTTTGTTCTTTACAAGTGTTCTACAATTTTTTACTATTGTCCTATGTATGTTAAACTTTTGGGAGAGTAAGATGTTTATTACATTTAGTCAATACCACAAATTGTTTCTACTTATACTTGCTTCTGCTATACTTTCTTTTCTGTTGGGAGATTCTGGAGCATCTGAAGAATGTATAAGATATGGTTAATGAGAACTAAGTAAGGAAAACATTTCATTATGTTTTTTATATTCTTATTAAACATCTATATTTATTCTTATTTTTAGATTTGTTATTTTTTATTAAAGAGAATCACTAAAATTTCCAGTTCTTTGGTTGGTTCTCAAGTTGGAATCAACTCTGACAAAAATTTTGATATTTACCCTAGAGCAGTGTCATTTTAAGTCCATAAAGTTCTTTACAATCTTTCCTGTGACTTGACTTTATTTCTCTGTCTCTGGACTATTGATCTCCTGTCACTCGTGAATTTTATTACAACTGATTACATATCTCTTTATATCTAATATTGACCTCTTGAAATACTTCCCTTTTTTTAAAAAAAGAAAAATCTGTGAGGTCACATAGAAAACTATACTTTATGCTGCTAGCAAAATCTTTGTATTTTATCTTCCCCTACTCAATCACCCTTCCTATTCCACCCAACTTACACTCTCTTGTTTTAGCTTAAAAATGATGATCCTTTTTTAGCAATAACCTGTAACAGAAGCAAGCTCTCAGGCCTGGTTACAGCATCCAAACTATACCAAAGTTGTAACTCATTTAGGATCTAGTGTAAAATTTCCACAGAATCAGCTGTCCATCTCTAATCCAACCTCCACGGGTTAGAAATGCAGTATAAGCTGCAGTCTTGTCTTTGCTTGGAACACTCTCGTTTTCAAACACTGTCACTATGTCTTACCAAAGTAACCATCCCAGCATCATTTCTAGACTCTCTTTCAGGAGAGCAGTGCCAGGAAGCCTTCTCCAGGTAGCCTAGGTTTAGTCAAATGTGTCATTTGTTTTATCTCTTCTTAACTTGAATAGACAGTAGGCAGTGTCAGGACCCTCATGTTGTTGCAACACTTATGTAGTTCATAGACTCTACAGGGTAAGCCATAGTTATGTTTGTTAAGGAAGAAAAGAAAAGAGAGTGAAGGAAGTAAAGACAGAAGAAAACCAACAATAGTAAGGAGATAAAATAAAGAAAAATGGGTGCAAATGAATGGTGGTCAGCCCAAGATTTGCAATACATTCTAACTTGCCACGTGGATATTTTGTTATGCCTACTTCATGCCATCCACAAAGACATAACAAATAGGAGCCAATAATATGTTCTAGGTATTTCATGCTAAGCTGGAGCACTTTCCTGTTTTCAGTAAGTGTGTAGCTCTGTGTAAGCAACACATCAGCTTTACTCATTCAGTCAGTGTGAATGCACTTAGTACTACACATCAAAGGACAAGTGTGGACAGTATGAATGTATATAACCTAGTACAGAGACAACAATAGTGGTTATATACTAAAGACAGCATTTACATTCAACTCATTCTATAGCCAGATTTTTGTTTTTAGATTTTTAAGGAACAAATGTGAAGCACTTCCTGAAAAGTATTCATGGTTTCATAAAACACAGATTCACTAATGTATAATATATTTCAAATGAAGTAAAAGGAAATTACTACAAAGCAAGATACGCTATTACAGAGATAGTAAAGGCAGAGAAGAGCTCTAAAGAGTGTGAGGTTGTAGCCCATTTCTTATGCACACTAAACATGTAGAATATATATATATATATTTTCATTGACAAGCCTTAGCAAAGCAATCAAGGGCTCATACAAAGTCTACTGATAAATGCTGAAAAATAACTTTTTTTTATCTTTATTGGTACATTAAATATACACATCATGATTGCACTCCATAATGGGGATTTGTACCAGTATAAGACACAACTTAATTCTCATTTTTCCCATAGCCCTACCCACCCTACCACTCCCGCATATACATAAAATTTGTTTCCTTACTTTTTTGTTACAATCTCAACATTGTCCCCTTTCACCTTATTTTACATTGAGCATTTTCTTGAAAAATAACTTTTAAATCTCTCTTTTTTGTTGTGTAGAATATCTCTCTTCTTCGAAAAACACTTTTCAGATATTTATTAGAATTTCCTGGAAACAGACTGGATGAAGATTTAAGTACAAAAAGTTGATTGGTGAAACCTCTAAGAAAATGTCCCTGCAGGGACATGGAGGAAACAGGGTTTAGCAGAGGTACAAGTTAATTGAAATTCATTTTCACACAGGCATGCTGTCTCTATTGTATAATTCCTCTTCCTGCAGGAGGCTTTGAAATGGGAATGGTCATGTAAATCAATATTACATACCATAGGAGGTCTGTACTCTTGCAGTATTGATTGAAAAAGAAAGACTAAGCCCTTGGATTTCTGCATCATTGGATACAAGTTGCTCCAACGATAAGCTTTAACCTAGGGCAAGACAATAGAGAGCAATTCTAGAGAATTATAGTGTCAGTACTTCTAGTCACTTGAGAAATGAGGTCCTCTACCCACTGTGGGAATTCACTTCGTGGTCAAGTTGTACCATTAAAGAGAACTTAGGAGCTGACCTGACGGATGTGTTTTATACTTTTGGTTTAAGGAAAGAATGGATGGTCTACATGTGAAACAACTTTTACTGAAAGGAAAATGAAGAACTGATAATTAGAATAAAATCTTCATTTTTTCATCCTGAATATCTCTAAACAATTTGAAGTGCATTTATCCAAATAATCGCAATAAGTTTTTATTTCGTTAGGTCATGTGACTCGTTGCTAATTATCTGAATGTGTCCTTTTGAAATACTCTAGCATCTTTTCTGCATGTTGGAGTTTTGGGGAGACAACACCTGTAGCTCACTAAAGCTTTTGTTTTTTCTTCAGGACTTATTACCTCTTAATAATGGACACTAATTCTAACACATTAATCAATGCAACCAACACATTACTGTAATTTAACAATACTGATTTTTCTTCCATTTAAGTTGGATGCATTTACCTAATAATCCACTTGATTTTTAATACATCAGCCAAGGCTATGTAACAATAGTATCTAAAAGAACTCAAAGTGAGAGGATGATTCTCCTGTAAAAATTTGCTACTGTCAATTAGCTCTTTATCTACAGAACACAGGAAGCAGTAGCATTGTCCAAGAAAGTAAATCTCAGGCTGAGAATAATTTGCCAAAATCACTTTCTTCTCAAATATTGCGTTCAATAATTGCATGTGTCTTTAAAACCTCAAAACAAAGAGATGAAGTTAAAATATGAAAAGAAAAACTGAAGGTGAATTATTAACATCTTATCAATAGTAAATGAGTGAGGACTGCTTTTGGTAATTCAAAATTTTGATAACTATATCTTAATTGTGTGGTTTATATATTTTCTATAAAAATTAAAACTTACTAATTTTCCCTCCACACAAAATTGTAAACTATCTTGCACAGATGGATTTTAGATTTTCACTGGGCAGAAGAGCTTCATTAAGTATCAACCTTAAAGGAAGTTGCAGTTCAAAATTCACCAGTTTTTCATGTTTGCTTTTTGGCAAAATTAGGCATCAGCACTTTGTTTTCTGGAGAAGTGCTCTTTCATTAGCATTTGTCTTAATTCATTGTCAAGTTCTATAATGTTTTTAAGGTCAAACTCTATGTGCTTGGGAATAGATACCATATTTTTTCATTCTTATAATTTCAAAACCTAGTGGGGTTCCTGGCTTTCAATAGATGTTTATTGAAGGTGAAGGAAATTAGCTAAGTGATAACAGAGACCAACAGATTGAGTTTCTACATACCAAGTTAATTACAGTATTTATGGCTCCGAGTGTTATAATGTGATATACTTGAAAAACTGGATGTGAAAGTAACTTTTGTAAACTATGCACAAATAAAATATAACTTGTTTATATAACTTGTATACTCAGCATCTATATTTAATTGTATAAATAGCATTGAGTGGCAGAATGTACATATTATTAAAATGGTCTAGTGGAAATAAATTACCTTACAAACTTAAATTTCTATCACTTGGCATATGTTTCTGGCATCTTAAACATACTGATAACTAGCATGGCTGCTTGAATCTTGGAAGAGAGCTCTAAAAATAGTTGACATTTTCCTGTTTCTATAGTAACAAAGAAAATGGCTTCATACTCTAGCATTGCTCCACAGAGCTTAATATTCTCTTTGGATTGCCTGTACACTACACTACTATGTTACTGTGATAAAAACTACCATTATTCTTTTTTTCTGTATTTTTGATGTCTCTTTGAACAATCTGATCACTAGTGCGACAATCTAACTATTTATCTGACTTGGTTAAAAAAGTAGTTATTTTTCAGGAAACTGAGTTTTACCTTAAAAAAAAAATGTCAAGCCCAAGCCAGGTTTATACATGGTGTTATTTGAACTGTACTAGAAAGTTCTGAGGTCTCTGCTACCTTGGGATTAACATTTCACCAATGGTAACTGATTCTCTTCAGTTGAATAATTAGCCCCTTTTTAAATGAATTAATGAAAATTGATTATTTGAGGACCTCTAGTAAATTTCTTAATTTCAAGTATGTCTCTCAGTATCATGCACACAAATTCCAGTAATATTCATCCTTCACTGAGTTAGTTTTATTAAAATGGAAGAATTTGTCTTTCTTACTTTGCAAAGAATTCTGTGTTGCAGATAGAGGTACCTATGAAAAGTTTTGCTAAGAGAGTTTCTGGTGAAATAAAAGTGCATTTATTCTGAGTGTGGGAAATTCAATTCGATATACTATGTGCTCTTGTTTAGATTGTATCATTTAAATAACTACTTCTCCATTCCTGAAAATTTGATCATCATAGTGCACCACTTGGTGATTGTGGTAAGCAGACCAACAATTGCTCCATAGACCAACTCCAAATTCCTAAGATCTATCAATATGTTAGATTATGTGGCAAAGGAGAATTAAGTCTTGGAAAAAGTTAAAGTCATTCAATTCAAGCAATCTTGTATAGGGAAATAGTATTTAATTATCCCATTGGGTCCATGTTATCACATCATATAAATGAAAAAGACAGAAATATCTCCTTGGGAGAAACAGAGAAATGGAATTATGGGAAAGACTTTGCAGAATAGTAAATAATTTGAATTATGATAGTTCATAATTTTGAAGTTGGAAGGAGTAGACCAGAAGGCAGGAAAGTACAATGGCTTCTAGAAGTTAGAAAAGACAAGGAAACAGACTAATACATTTACATTGTTCTTAGCTCCTGGATTTGTAATAATCTGTTACAGCAGCAACTGGAAACTCACACAGAAGGGACAAAAGAAGAATTTCCAGTGGTAGTGGGTGGATTGGAAAAGATCATATTAGATAACTTTTCTATTGTGAGGCTTTGACTGCTTAAAAGATGATAACGTGGGAGAAGGACCTATCTTGTCTCTAGGGAAGCAAACCTCTGGTAGGAAAAACATGAATGTAAATACAGTTCTTCACTCTGACCATGGTTCCTTTATGTTTTAGATGTTTTCGAGACAGGTGCACTACCACTGAGCTACATCTCCAGCCCAATTTTAGACATCTTCATTGGAACAATGTCAAAGCAGAATAATTTTATTAATCTATTTGAATGGGAAATAGGTAAAACAAATATATTTTAAAAGATGCTAAAACACCAGTGACAGTTTTTATCAGCATGTTGTATAAGAATTTTTGTCCTTTTAATGCAACTTTTTATGAATTATTTCTGCGTACATTGTACTCTAATGTATTGACTTTATCCACTGATTTCAAAACTATAACCTTACTGATGACATTAAAATGAACCTTGTATAAGTACATGGGTTACATGTAAGGAATTTTAAATCTCATTTGATTCATTTATGTCATAATTCTTATGTGAATTTTAGTGGAATAATCACTGAATAAAATGGAAATTATTCTACATTATTAAAAAGTAGACATTATATTTAATTTATAAATATAACTGGATTTTTAATCTTACTGAACTTATTAAGCTCCCAGAATTGTTTTTTACTCTGGAAAAGGTAATATTGAAGAATTTATTGACCACAATCTATTATATATCATTGTGTTTGATTCCTATGCGCCAACATTTCAAAGAAGTAGTACACAATTTCCATGACAAATACTTCATAAAATAAATAATTCTATGATATTAAAATATCTCTCGGTCTAGGCTTGATACAATCAAAACTATGCCTTTCCTAAGTTAGATTCACTTAATATTTTCCAGTCCAAGTTGTTCACTTGAAACCTTAAATATCTAAGTTAGAAGAATGACATATTTTTGTTTACATTTAAAAACCACAAGCTTAACTGATATAAGGTGAATGGTCTGTAATGGGGACAGGAAGGAAGTGATATGAGACTATGTGAGATGCTGCTGAGTTCTCAAGATGATTGATATGGTGACTTGACTTAGCATATTTGTAGATTAGATGGGAAGGGATTGGTATGTTCTATCTATAAGGAGATGTAGAGTACATTTGACAGGAATTTCACATGCATGTGATGAATAGGGCATATTATGAATATGATACAGATTTTTAACATGAGGTACTAAGTTGATATCCCCAGAAGTGAGACACACAGTTGTAAATCGAGGTATTTTATTGGTGAGAATTAAAATAAACTGTTTGGAACTTGTTATATCTGACATTATTTCTAAGTACACAAATAAAACATTTAAGTAAAAATGTGGCTATTCAACTATGAAGTTTTAATCAGAGGCTCCAAGATTGGGGCATGCATATTTATAAGTGGTTGTAGACATTCATGAGGTTTTCTGTAGGCCTTGGGGTGATGGAGAACACTTGTGATATGGTATCATTAGAACTCAAGCCCAAGTAGAAGAACAGGAACAAAAGCCTGAGGAGAGTCTATGCAGTAGAGGAAAATGAGAAGTCATACAATAGGAACCGAAGGGAATTAACATTGCATTTGAGGCTAACATAGGCTGCAGAATGCCAACAAAATAAACTAAAATATTTTCCACCACCTCGGATATTAACTCATTGATTGTTTTTATCCCTAACTTTTCAACACTAATGTAAATAAATTACCTATCATATTGACATATAGGAATATTATTTTTCTGTTTTCTAAGATTTGGCCATTTCAGTATTTTGGTTACCTTTACAAAATCTCTCACCTTTATTTAACATATATTTTTTCATTTTACCATTTTCAAGTATATAATCATTTTAGTTATCATTATTCAGAAAAATTATTCCAATACTGTTCATTTCTTAAAACCTATTAAATAAGTACTTCATTGTTTATAAGAAGGAAATGATATGAGATGGTCTTTCATTTAAGAAGAAATCAGTGGTCTTTCATTTAAATTTATTTTCATTTAAATGAGTAATTACTACATACATAGTGTTCTACATATTGCTGGCTAATACTCTAAAAGTTAAAAAATAGTAAAATCTTGTTCTTTGTACCAAAATAACTGCTATCAAATGATATAGGTCTTTATGTTTCCATTTGGGAAAAAAAATACATATCGAGCATGTGAAAGAAAACCTGGAGGTAAAGTTCAGAGGTGAGATTCTTGCCAAATATTTGATGCTAGCACTAGAAAAACAAGGATGTGAAAATAGTTAATTGTAAGCTGAGAAAGATTTTTTTTTTTTTTTTTAAGACGGGTCTCTGTAGTTCTGGCTGGCCTTGAGCTCAGCCTCAAACTCATAGCACAGCAATCCTCCTGCGTCTGCCTCTTGAGTGCTGGGATTACAGGCGTGAGCCACCATGCCCAGCACTGTAGTATGTGGTACTGGTTGCTGCTGGGTGTGAGTCTCCACACCCAGTACTGTATGTGGTTACTGGGGATTGAGCCCAGGCCCTTGCGCTTGCAAGACAGGAGCCGGAACCACTGAGCTAAATCCCCGGCCCTCTTTGGTGTTTTTAATCAAATTAGGGCATGTAAAAGAATGATTTGATTTCATCTCCTATGACTCTTGAATTATAATGAATTTTGCTGAAAATTAGAAATGAAGAAAAATAAATATCTTCTAAAAAGGAAAATAGTATAAGCAATAGCATCAGAAGAGAAAATATAAGTCAACAATAGTAAATAATTACTTAAATTATTTTCCTTTCAAGTAGGAAAAAATAACAGTTCAGAGCTTGCATGAAGACTAGTGATTTAGACGGATGAAGGTCACAGTAGAGAGTTGTAAATTAAGGCAAGAATCCCAACTTCCTTGGTAGAATTCAGAGTACTGTTACAGAATTTTAAGTAGAGAGCTGACATTGTCCAAATTGCATTTTAGCAAAAATATTCAGTCAGGATTAGAGAACATAGATCTTTTGCAGAGCTAGATTGGAAGTAGGAACTTAATTTAATTGACATCACAAGACCCCAAGATAAATTCTAAACCTGGCTCATGAGTATATATAAAGATATCAGTACAACTTATGTACACCAAATCTTGGGTAATAATGCATTACATACATTATTATATATTGATCATTACAGGAGGATGATATCAGTCAAAAGGCCAGTTGAAGCATACTGAGTCTGAGAAGAGTGTACTCAAGCCAAAATGGAAAAAGTCACCTATCAACTGTTGCCCAGAATAAGTGATTTTAAATGATGTCTGCAGGATTTAGTTTTATAGATTAAAAAAACCCCACCAATAAAGTGTTATATTAAATTAGTTGTTAACAGTGACATTGGGCAAGAATAACACATTTGATTAATTGATGCTCACTTAGGATAAAAAAGATTGAGATAAGTGGGAAAAGGCTCTTTCTAGGCTTTCTTAAGAACACTGTGACTTTATTTTTCTGACATTTCAAATCCTTTCTCTGGTGTATCCTGGCTCCATAAGAATCTCAGCATTTGGAATCTTCCCAGGTGTTACCCTACCTGTCTTGCTGATCCTGATTTCCTATTGTGACAATAAAAAAAAAACCATTGCTTTCCTGAGTTCTTTCATTCATTCAAAAGGATGATTGAGACTAAGCGGGTACTGGGAATCCTCAAATTTATTCCCAATTTTTCAGAAGTGTAGGGCCCATGGGAAACCCAGGCTGGACCTGGTGTTTGAAGTGAGGACAGTTCTAAGATGACTGTACCTTTAATATGGGCAATGACCCAAATTTCAGTAGCTGTGTCAGAACTGTGTTGCATGGAACAAAGATAAAGGAGGAAGAGTAGGTATTTCATATGTAAATGAAGTTATGCATGTTGACTAGTTAGTTTCCAAACAAAAGAAATTAAAAGTATATATCCTGTGTTTACCATCAGTTGGATTTTGTCTACAGAAAAACTAGATGTGTACCACAGAATATTTAAGCATGTTCACTATCATGAATGTAGGATGAGACTTTTTGATATTGTTCCTGTTTTGGACCATTTTCTGTCACACGAATCTATGATAGAGACTGAAGAACATCTATTGTAACTAGACCTTGTCCACAAAAGTTTACGTTAAGTTCATGCAAGAATCAAAAGTGCCTCTGAATGTACAAGCTGTGTCATGTTTCCTGAGACCCACTGACTAATCTAGAAAGAGGAAACATAATTTAGACAGGGTTAAAATGCTGAGAAAAACCAAATTTAAATTAGCAGAAAAAGAGCAAGCTGAGGCCTGAGAATAAACAATAAATATAGAAGAATAAAGAGAAGCTGATATGGATACCAAAGGAGTTTAACACAGAACAAACATATTACAAATTCAGAATAATTTTTGAGAGAGACTATTAATCCATTTTTCTGCAAAGGGGAAAATACATGACACCACACTTGAGGAGATATGTGCTTTAGCTCAATTTCTCAGTTTTTGGTGTCACTTTGCTGACTGCAAGGTGAAGTCATGGCAGAAGTTTGTGGTGGAGTGAAGCTGCTTAGTTCATGATGACTGTGTAGCAGAGAAGGGAACAGTCTCAGGGGGAAAGGGAACGGAGAGCAGATATGACCCAGAAGCGCACACCTCCACGGTCGAGCCAGCCACACTTGGTAGTGTACTGTACTGACAACTAGCAATCTCAGGTCAGTCCACTTGACAGTCTTAGCCTTGTTATCTTGATACCAAACCGTATCCTTAAAATATATTTCTCTCCAAATAATCCAAAGATCAAAATTCTTCCTAAAATAGCAATCCTGAGTACAACAGAAAATGTATTAATGCCTTCACAGTTCCAACATCTTTTGAAAGTCTAATTCCAAATACTTCTCTGCCTCAATGCAAACTGCTGTCTGACAAAAGCCCTGGCAATTCAAAAACCAAGTTGCATAATCTTAACACACAGTGGTAGAGGACAGTGATTCACATTCCTAAAAGGAGGAATTGAGGGGGGAAAATGAGACCAAAGCAAAACTGATACACAGCAGATCACACGAGTCATATCACTCCATGTCTGGTACCTGAGAAATAGATTAGAGTAGTAAGAGGAAAGAGGCAGCCCCACCAATATGGCCTTACCCACTGCAGTACACCTAACCTCTCTCCAGGCTGATTTTGCTCGCTACTCATGACTTTCTGGGGCAGATATCCTGTACCCTTTTCACCTCTAATTTTTCTGGGTCTCTTCTGCACATTTGGCTTCATTCTTACACTTTCACAGATCCACTTTTCAAAGGTACATTATCTGGTTTCCTAAGGTTTCTTTTGAAATCTAGACGGTAGCTTTTGCATTCTGCAGACCTGAACAACCAACATCATGTGGATGATGTTTATCCTCACTACAAGCAGTAGCCAGGTCTCGTTGGACCATGGTAGCAGCAGCCTTTAAGCTTCTGGATAACTGGACATGGAGAAATAAATTATGTGGAACTAGTTCCCTAGGTGACCCTTTTTGGTCCCAGAAAATATCTTCTCAAATGAGAAGTTTATATTTCTGCAGCCTTCACCTTATAATCACTGGTTTGACCAATTCCTAAGGTCACCTCATGGTTTCTTTCTTCTCTGAATTCAAAGTATTTAAATTTTTGCCTAATGACATGCGTCTTTTCAATATCTATACTTTCTTTGGCCTAATCTTTATACATGATTCTTTTCAGACACAAATTTAACTTTTTCAAATATTTTTCTTCTGTTTTTTGCTCCTGGTTTTCATAATGGATCTGGCTAAAATCTGGCAGTATGTATTGCATTGTTTGAATGTTGAGCTGCGTTGAAATTTCCTGCACCAGATCAACTAATTCATAGTCTTTGAGCTCAACTTCCTTCAAAATTTTAGAATATGGATGGAATGTACACAGATTTTTGCTAAAATTTAATAAGCATGATATGTAGTTCATTTCTCAAAGTTCTTGATCACTTCTGGAACCTTATGAACACAGTATTTACTGTCTGCCTTTCTACCTGCATTGTGATCTTCTGAGCTTCAACAAGAATTGCCAGTCAAGCCCTGCTTCGGATGTGAGGGTCCTGTGGTCTGCATCCAAACATTTCCAGACTTCAAGGGCTTGTAAACCACAGAGTCAGTTACAATCGTGTCAGTCATTTCCCTGTTCTGAGTTTTCTAAAGTCTATCAAGCTCTGCCTACAGCACTTCTGGGCATCTGTAGTCTACATCATAAATCTGTCCAAATTCTTTGTGTGAACAGATTCCAGAGGTTTCTGATTCCCATGGCCAGGTATATTCACACTAAGGATTCTGCTTTTCTGCTACCAATTTTCTGCACTAGTTAATTTTCCTACCATGCAACTAAATACCTGACATTTTCGATTTAAGAAGGAGCACTTTGTTTTGTCTCCCTGTTTCAGAAGGTTCTATCTATGATTAGCTGGTTCCCAGGCAGGACCACCATGACAAAAGGACATAGTAAAGCAAAGCTGCTCACTTTGTTGTAGCTGGGATGTGGAGCAGAGAGGCAGCTCCAGAGAGGGAGGGGGCAGGGTCTGGATACCTACTTCCTGCCACATCTCCATGACCTATACAGATACACCCAGACATGTGATTTGTTATTTTCTGGGAAAGCCTCAAGCCAATCAAGCTGGCAACCCAGTTTATTGGTCACTGACAGATAAGGAATTGGTGGTAGCTTTTGTATAATAAAATAGTGTTCACTAAAAAGGAGGACATTTTCTGAATATAGATTATACCTTACTGTTTCTCAAAATTGAATTGCATTGCCTAAATAATGTCTAAATATTTAGATGAAAAGGAATCTTAACTAGAAATACAGATTGAAGTATTAAAAATTAGATATTTGATTCAAGTAATTAAAAAAATAAAGTGCTCTTGCATCTGCATTGATTTTTAATATATATTTGAAGTTCAGTATGTATGATTTATATAACTAGAATAAATGTGTGCTTAGATTTATTATTTTCACTGTAAACATATTGTTTATTCTACATTAATTTTTATAAAACATATAGACATATTTTTATTGATTACAAGTAAATATGAGTTCTTCTTTTTCCAAGTAAATATATAATAATTAGCCCTTCATAAGTTAATTTGTGTAATTAAATGGATTTAAAATTATAAATGTCTATACATCTTTCACTGCTATAAATATAACATTATATCTCAGCAACTATTTGTGACTTAGAATCTTTATCTTTATTTTTTTTCCAGTAGCATGAGGAACTGAAAGACAATATTAATCATCCTCTATTAATTGAAATTGGAGATTGGGATCAATATTAGAGAATATTCATAAAATTAATTTATAATATAATTTTTCAATGCTAGTGCTTATTTAGAAGATTAGATTAAAATATAAAACATTTTTGAAATTTTATATTTATTATTGATTTTTTAATGAGGATTTTTGTTTTGGTTCTTTGAGGAGGTCGTGCTACATTGCTCACTCTAATGTGGAACTTGTAGGCTCCATCAGTTCTCCTCCATCAGTCCCCTAAGAGATGGGTGATGGGCACATTCTACCATAGTGGTTGCTGCTGTGTAGTTTTAAATTATGTTTCTGAATAATAGCCTCTGTACATAAAAATGGCTAGCCAAAGACTGATTCCTTGTAATAATTCCTGACTACATTTTCTCTCATGTTTTCATTTTGGCTGTTATCTATTATTTGAAGAATCAATGAGAGCTTATGTTGCATTTTGTGTGATTACACATGAGTACCAGTTCACCCCTTTCACAGAAACAAATAATTAAATAAATTTCTGAAATTACTAGATATACCAATTAAACTGATTAACTCAAATCATTGTTTCAATTAAAATTAGGTAATTGTAGGGATATTGACTTGTTTTGTCTTGTGGTCTTTATCATTATAAAGATGATATCTAATCTAGTCTACATCTGTCTTCTGTATGGTTGCTTTCAATGTTGATTTAATAATTTCCATTTCAAATTACTTACATTTTATTTTAACTTTTGATTTAACTTTAACACTATTTTAAACCTCAGTTTTGAAATAGACTAATACTAATATTAAAACTAATAATACTACTAATGCTAATGTAAATGTATTACATTAGAAGAAGCATTTTGTTTGCTTTTGTAGATGTAGCTTTTTAGTTTGCAAGTGAGATAAATTTAACTAAGTATTATAATCATTAGATCAGAAAATGCATATTTGAATATTTTGGTACAGTATGATTTTTTTTTAGTAAGTACCTTTTCTACTTATTCTCCATGTCCTATATTTCACAGACATTCTAATATAAGAGATGTTCACAGTGCTAGTGTACATATCTTTAGATTATGAACCTCCAGAAAAAAAATTAGGAAATGTATCATCTTGAACAAAAAAGGAACATTAGTTTGAGCTAATAGGATTAGCTCTATCATTTTACTTTGTTTTGTGGGTGCCAATTACAAAAGCACACACATCCATGTGCAAACGCAAGTTCGGTGTAGGTTGGGGAGAGAAAGTGTGAAACATGTGGCAAGAATGGAAGATTTCTACTTGTGCTCCTTCTGCAAATCTGTGCTGTGATCAATGCCCAGGCCTTTGCATCATCCGATGACAAACATGACATCATTCTGTTTACCTTGAAAAGTCTAACTCTTGATACATGTGTATTAATGATATGGATAGATTACTGGTTTTCTGTTTTTTTTTCCCTCTTTATTTATTTGTTCATTCATTCTTTCTTTTTTTTTTTTTTTTCTTTTTTTGAGACAGGGTCTCACTTTGTAGTTCAGGCTGGCCCTGAGCTCACTATGTAGCCCAGGCCAGACTTGAACTCAGTCTTCCTGCTTCTACCTCCCAAGTGCTGGGATTACAGGTGTGAGCCACCACACCTGCCATTGTAGTGTGTGGTTGTTGGGCATCAAACCTGGGTCCTTGCGCTTGCAAGGCAGATGCTGGAACAACTAAGCTAAATCCCCAGCCCCATGGTTTTCTGTTTTAAATTAAGTTCAGTGGTACATTTTACATATACATCATGATCACTTTCACCATTGGGAATTTGTACCTGTACATGATATATCTTATCTCCAATCCCCCATTTACAAAAGCATTGTTTCCATGTTTTCCTTACTCTCTCCTATTTTGTCTTTCTCTGTTTTCCTCCCCCTTTTTCTTCCCTTCCCCTTTGAAACTTTTCTTCCTATTTCACATTATTTTATACATTTTGGTCCTTATTTACATTTTTTAGTTTCTCATACCAGAGAAACTATTTGGTACAAACATGTGCGTCCTATTTATTTCACTTAAGAGTATGGCTTAAACATGCATTCAGTTAGCAATAAATGTCTCTAGCTTAGATTACTAGGTTTCTAAGAATGAAAAAGATTCTCTGTATTTCACAGAAGCCCAAATTTTTACATAAGAAAAAATGTTTTGAAGAGGATCATTGAAGCTCCTCTTTTCTATGGCTACAAAAGTGGGAAGGCCAGATGATCCACATGAGCGTCCTTTCCCTGTGTTACCAATTCATTTTGTTTTAATTCGTTCACAGACGTATTTATAATTTATATTGTACTAGTAGCATAAAAATGGGGCAAGGCCTGGACCTATTCACAAGGAATTGATATTTTACTGGTGGTATTTCTCATCGAATCTGTTATTTTCAAATTTCTGAGTTTTTGTCCTTACATGGTTGCCATGATCCACATAAACTGTTGTTTTCGGGGTAAGGGGCTTTGCCCTTAGGCACCTTTCTCTGTCCACACGAGGTGCCTAGGCACGCACTGAACCTCACCTTACCTTCCTCCTCTCATCCTGTGGCTTTAGCACATTCCAGTTGGCAACTATGTTCAGCAAGATGCTGACACAAGAGACATAAGGTGAGGGCTGATTCCTGCCTGCTTGAGATCTAACTACTTTTTTGGCTTGCCAGATCCAACAGATAAGTTTTTATTCATTTTATAAAGTAGGTTTTGAAAATTTCATCTGTCAGCAGCATAGAACAAAGTCCTCAGAGCAGAGTGGGTACCCTAGATACAGCATGTATTGATTTAGCCTCAAGTTTCTTTAAGTAATTCGTACCTGCAATTCCACTTGAAATTTTCAGATGATTTTTTTCTATTTTCTATTTCCCAGAATGAGAGTTCTATCATCTTTCATGATATTTTTAGAAGATCTCGGAGTACTTGAAGGATGAATATTTGGGATAGTGCTTGTTATTTCTCAACTGTGTGGCTGAAGACTAGACATCACTTGTTAGCTGAATGCCCTTATGTTGTGTCTCCCATGTGAACATTGTGCTCAGAGGAGTTGCTAAATTTTGTAGCCACGAAAAAACTGTGTTTTGTGAACCTTTGAAATATAGTATGTCAGCTCCATTTCCTTTTAGTTCTTTTTCACATTAAACTTAAACTCACAGAATACCTGTATTTCACATGAAAATAAATGCATTCAATAGCTTTCCAGAAGTCCCGAAATCCTCAAAAGTCCCAGCATTGCTCAAGAGTCCAGGTTCAGAATGTCTTCTGAGACTCATGCAGATCTGAAGCTGCAGGCCATGGTAAAATCAATCAAAGCCAAACCAAAACAAACAGCATAGAAACAGGTTATGCATTTGTGACATATAAGGATGAACAGGCTAACTCCATTACAAATGGAAGACATTGCAGGACAGTAAGGAATTATGAGACTCAAACTAGACAGAGACCCAAGGAAAAACACTGGTGCTGCAGTTCTCTCTGCCATGTCTGGATCACTTGGTGGCAGAAGTTCTGAGGCTGTCAGGCATTCTTGCTCCAATGTTCCAGAAGCTGCCACCTACCTGAGCTCTCTTGGGCTGCCTCTGCTTGCTGCATAAGGTTTCCTTGGCAGAGTGGTCATGTTATTAGCAACCCTTTCTTCTGGTGTGTGGGATTCAGGTGTCCTGAGATATGGTCTCACTAGATTGCCAAGGCTGGCCTTGAACCTGCAGACCTCTTGCCTCATCCTCATGAGTATGCAGTTTACGATGTGCACCGTGATGCCCAGCAGTAACTCTTAACTTCTAGTGCTCTTTGCAGATTCAGCTTCACTCACAAGTTTGATGCACTGCCTGCCCATAGGGACTTCAGGGCTGACATGTGCTTCTGGCCTCCCAGACCTTCCTCTGAAATACAGAGGGCAGCCTCTGTGACTCTCCTCTCAGTTCCAGCTTCCTGTGTTAGTGAGCTTATATTCCTATGACAAAATACCTCAGAGAGACCACTGAAAAAAGAAAGATGTTTGACATGTTCTCAGAGTTTTCAGTCTGTGATTGATTGGTTCTTTTCTCTCTGGGCCTGTGGTGATATAGAGAATCATGGCAAAGAAAATGCAGTAAAGTAGAACTACTCACCCTGTAGTGACCCTGAAGGGGGAAGGAGAGAGAAAAGGATGGAGTGAGCAGGGTGACAGTTTGAGCACAAAACACATCCTTTTGAATGCTTGTTCCCCACTTCCTCAGGTGAGCCCTACTTCCCCAGATCTCCACACCTTCCTACCGCACCAATAGCTGAGGACCGAACATTCAATCTGTGAGCTTTGAGGAACATCTTAGATCCAGGAACATACCCAGGATTGGACATGACACTTAACACTGTCATGTGTGTGGTGGCACTAAAAAGACCCAAGATTGATGAAGTGTGTTTCTCACTGAAGAATTAACTTCATTTTTAGTCATCCTGGCCAAGTTCATGCTTTATCTCTAGCATCTAATGTTTTTGTTTCTTAGTTGGTTGAGTGCTTTGGTACAGATTTCAATTAAATAAATTCCAGGACATTTGATCTCTGTTTCATTTGACTTGATACTATGTTGATCTTGAGAAATTTTCCCAGCCTGTATCAAGCCTAAAGATAAAAAAGCTAATTAATTTTGGCCAAATATTGGACAAACAACACTAATTTTAATACCTTTTTAAAGCCACAAATGTTCTTCGGTATCAAATCCTAACCCTGTAATGCCTCTGAACTTACAACTCCAGGGTAGTGAGACATAAAATATGTTTTTACTTTATCAAGTTTTATGTCAGTTTATGTTCAGGAACATAGTTTAATGAGTTGTTGGGGAAAGAAGTAAGCCTCTGTACTCCCCCAAGTAACACTTAGTTGTGTATTGGTGGGAAATATAATTAAAATATAGTTAATAAGAAAACCTATCCATTAGCAGGGAAAAAATTTTTGCAATAAAATATAACATTTTATTGACAAAAATAAAGTTTTATTTATCATTTCATAGTAGCCCAGTATTAGACAGGTTTCCTGTACATGTAGATATTCTCTCCCTTAAGTTTCTACCAAGCAATACCTTGGATTCCTTCCATATCACCGAGTCCTGAAATCCTTGCTTCTATGTCCTTATGGGAAATAGAGAATGTAGGATCACACCTCGGTATTTGAGCCAGGGCTAGAATGTTGTATATTATTTATTCATATATCCTATTGGACAAAATTCAGTTGTACATCTCCATTTACTGACAAACAAAGCTGTACATGGGTGCATAGGGAAGAAAAAGATAAAACATTCAAAATATAGCTGTTCTCTGCCACCATTAAGCATCTGCTAACCAAATATCTATGACAGGACCTGGAACATATTCACTTCCTTCCTAAGTGAGGTGACTTAAAATCCCATCGAGTAACCCTGACAATGAGGACTCCGTGTTACTCAGGTGATGTTCCATTTTTCCTGTATGATTTAGGTGTTATTAGTGGTATAAACTGAAAAAACATGTTATTTACAATTATTTACAAAGACCTCATACTTCCAGTATATAATGACAAAACAAAGGCATGATTATTGACACAAAATTTGCTCAGCCAGGGCAGAATAGAAGGTTCAGGATATAGTATTTGCTTCCGGGCAGTTATTTAAATATTATAGGCATGCATTATACAAGGCTTTAATCTGGGATTAAAAGTCCCATGGACCCAGGTTGTGTTCTCTGATAAAATTTTCATAAAATAGTTTTCAAGTTTTCTCCCTTTACTCCTCAGGAAGTGCTTCCTTGTCTGTTTCCCTCCACGACCATATCTAAAGTGGATAATGGGGACTGTGTCCTCTTTGGGGAAACATACTTCCAGCAGCTGCTCCATGACAGAAGCTCCTCAGTGCCCCTGGGTTATTTTAGTAGAGGGTTTTAAGACTCAGTAAACAGTCATAGACTATTTTTAGACCATGCTTGCAGTTTTGTTGGCAATACAGTTTCCTCAAAAACTTCGGCAGCTTTTTATCTACTTGGTTCCAGACAGTTCCATGAGCCAATAAACACAAAGCTGTACCAAAAATTATTTCCTACACTTGATTTTTTGCTTTGTTATCAGCGCTCACTTACTTACTGATTAATGACAGCCATTTTAAGGCTGCATAGAACAAGGGTCTTGGGTAATATTCTTAATTAGATTTTTTTCCCTGCTAAACTGAGTCATTTTAATTTAAAAGCTTGAACATTTTGCTAAAAACTTTTTCATCCTTTACTTTTATTCTTCCTTTTCCTTTTTAATTTTTACTCTTACTGTATGATGGAGAGAAATTAACATTTCTGATCCTATAGTGCCCTTAGTTGGTAAACTTTCTAAATTTCCTTCCATTCCTCTTTAAAATAAGAAACTTCTTTCTTAACAGCTTTCTTTGTATAACTCCAAAAATCCAATGGATAAGATTACTCCAAGTTTCAAGACACTTAATAGGCTCCATAAGCACGTAGTCTTCATTTCAAGTGGTCACAGGTGAATTCTTATCATTTTCCACATGATGTGGTTCATTACCCTTCCCTCTGAGACTTTTATTCAGGTCTTTTACTACCTTTTGCCTAGCCACAAAATTAATAACAATCAATTTTGTGTCTATTTTAATGGGCAAGTAGCATCGTCTTTCTAAGTAGGAACTTCTATATTTTTAAGGGCAACGTTGTAGTGAGCGAGTCCATTCAGTGTTAAAATCAATAAATACTCATTTCTTATTTTGATAAGATGCTAATGTGCTCAGAAGGTAATGTGCATGTTATTTGTTATGTGAACCTAATGGAAATATTTTTCTTTTCCATATCAGTGATTCAGGGCCCTTCAAATGTTATTTATCTCACACTATAAGGTCTAAGTATCAATTGCTTTTATCTTGAAAAATATCAACACAGAGAAAAATATTGGAAAAATCTGCTATGGCTTTTAAGGGACCTCGTGATCTTCATAGTTTCTTCCTATTCTCTCCTAGTTTATAGAGACATCATCATATGAAACTGCCAGACTCTTGGCCTGAACACCTAGGAAGTCAGAGCAACATTTAATAAAATGAGAAGCACTTACTGTGTTAGAATGGATTTAAAAATCAGAGATTTCAGTGTTCAGGTTGTACAAATATACAAAAATATGAGCTCTTAAAAGATATTCTAGTAGACAATTTAATTAGTTGTATGTTCAAGTCTAGAACATTTTTTTGGGTTGATGATATAAATTTAGAAGATCCCAGGAGATAAAATATATGTAAAACAATGGACCAGATGAGTTCACTGTCACATTTTTGCAGCAAGCAAGCAATAATGGCTAATGATTAAACTCTGAAGCACTCCAGAATTTAGAAAGATGTTGGAACAATTCCAGGAAAGATATGAAAGGAGGAGTTGTCAATGGATTAGAAGAGAATCTAAAAGATTGGAAAGTTCTGAACTCTAAATTAAAAAAAAAATGTTTCAGAAAAAACAGATGCTGGCCCAAAGTAGGTAATTAAATAAATATTATTAGTACTAACCTTAACAGAGAAGTAACTTTGGAACAGTGATGGAAAAGCTGTATCTTATTTCTGTTTGGAGAGAATGGAACAGGAAAAGGAAAA